>JAKSZP010015172.1:0-37517 GCA_022478985.1 Massospora cicadina
TTAGAGTTATAGAATTCCAAGTTGGCCCGAAATTCCAACATGGAGGGTAATATTGGGATTTGGGCTCCAATTGAAGGGACCCATCATAAAATACTGCCTTACTCTTGATCTTGAGCCTCGTCAGGCGAAAATTGAGAATCCATGGTGATAGATGTGGTCACTGGTGCGTAACTCAGAGAGCCCCTGTAGTGAGCACCATTTTTGAAGCTTTAAATTGCACTTCTAATGAGGCCAGTTTAATCTTGAAGTTACATTAGGTGGATTCTCCAAAAATGCAATGAAGTAAATAAGAAAATACAGGTTAAACTCGACCTAATTTTTATTTTTGAAAAGAAGAAATATTTATAGGCTTTTTTACAGTTTGTAATCTATCTGAGTGAATTAATCTCTGCATGATCGAATCTTCAAACAGTTGATTGGGATCTGATTGATCATTTACTTTGATAGATTGCGATAGATTGCTCACTCCTTCTAATGATGTCAGGGGAATTGAAGAAGAGATTTTTAGAGATATGCGAATTCAGTGAAATCCTGACACAAGGCTAGTGGTGCCAAGGTGCTCCAGTGGTCCTCCACTTTGGAGGATGCTTTCCAAGCAGTGAAGTGCACCCTGTTGCCCACAACTGTTCTTCTCCATGTCGACCCTTCAAAGGAGTTCATTGTGTCAACTGATGCCTCCAACTTTGCCATAGCGGCTTTTTTGTTACAAGTAGGAGAAGATGGGATAGAGCATCTGGTGGGATATTTTTCTAGGAAAATGTCTTTACCAAAGTTGAATTATGCCGTTTATGATAAGGAGCTATTGGCAGTGGTAAAGCACTGACTTATTGGCGTCACCACTTTCATGGCTCATCCCAACCTTTCTGGGTGCGTACAGACCACCGTGCCTTGCTGTACTATCACGCTCCTCATGTCTTAACCCCACGGCAGACCCGTTGGCATGAGACCCTTGCCCAATTTTCATTCATGTATGAGTTCACCAAGGGCAAGGATAATGCTTTGGCGGATGCTTTGAGCCACAACCCTGCTTTAATGCCCAATCCCAAGGAGGTGTAAGTTCACAACACCCAGGTGATGATTTATCCAAGTAAACTTCTGCCTCAACTACCCTTTCCTCTGCCAACAGGACAGCGCTTGCTCCTCTGGAAGATGCGGAGGTATATAATATGTTCAGGAAGGTAGTTCTTTCTCAGCCGCTGGCAGCAGAATATACTACATTACTTGCTAAGTGTGAGTTGAATCAAGAGGATCTCTCCAGGGGCAATCACATGAAGGATGATATGGTGTGGTTCCGGGGGCGTTTATGGGTTCCTGCTGGACCACTTCGCCTGGAAATTATCTGGGACCATAATGATGGACTTACCATTGGTCATCCTGGTAAAGCGAAGGCATTAGAGTTAATCCGGCGCACATACAATTGGAAGGGCTTGCCTGCTCAGGTGGGGCGGTACTGTAAGGAATGTTTAGTCTGCAACCAAATTAAGCCAAATCGTCAACCTTTAGCGGGGTTGTTAGTACCTGTCCAGAAAGCTGAAGGGCCCTGGACTTCCCTATTAGTGTACTTTATTGTAGAACTACCTGTCTAAGATGGTTACAATGCCGTCATGGTAGTGGTGGACCAGTTTACAAAGTTCACCCACTTCATTCCTTGCAGAACTACATTAACCGCGGCTGAGATGGCCAGGCTTTTCGTCATGCATGTGTTTGCACTCCATGGAGTTCCCAAGAGATCATCAGTGACTGGGGACCCCAGTTTACCTCTGTCTTTTGGTAAGAGCTGTGTAAGACTCTTCAGATTCGCCCTTGCCATTCAACTGCCTATCATCCCCAATCAGATGGGCAGACCAAATGAGTGAACCAGTGCTTGGACCAGTTCCTGCGGTGTTACACCGCTGAAGACCATTTAGATTGGGCTTCTCACCTTCCCATGGCCCATTTTAGCTACAATAATACCTTGCACTCCTCGATTGGTTGTTCCCCGTTTTTCGCCAGCCATGGCTTTAACCCCACCTTTAACGTGGAGCCCAGCTGTGGGTCGAAGGTTGAAGCGGTGGTGGACTTTTCCAAGACAATCAAGAAGGTCCACCAGGGGGTTTCCACAAGCTTGGAGGCGGCTATGAAGGTATATAAGGAGAACGCTGATGGGAAGCGCTGAGTGGGTCCCACATACAAGGAAGGGGATTTCGTGATGCTTGATGCTTGTAACATCCCAATCAAGAAGCCGTGTAAGAAGCTGGGACCAAAGAGGATTGGCCCCAACCGCGTTGTTAGAAAGGTGGGCCATGACTCATACCACCTAGATCTCCCCTCCTCATTCCAGATCTTATCTGTGTTTCATGAGAGCAATCTGATGTTGTTTGAGGGCCCCCCACCAGAGACTCCTGAGGCCTATCTCGTGGATGGGGCGCCAGATGGGAGGCGGAAGACTTAGTTGCCTCACGCCACGTTAAACAAAGACTCAAATACCTGGTATCCTGGAAGGGCTTTAACGCTGCAGAAAACAGTTGGGTTCCAGCGCGCAACTGTGTGCATGCCCAAGATCTGATTGGCGCCTTCCACCAGCGTTTTCCTCAGGCTGCCAGATCCCAACCTAAACCGACTGTTGCCATCATGAAGTTGACCCCTGCCTATAAGAACTTTTCCCTGGCGCAAGCCCCTGGAGGGGTAATGTAAGTCTCAGGGAGTGTCCTTTGGCTCTCGATTGAGCTATCTTTCTGTTCCCAAGTAAGAAAACACCAAAGAGGATGGCAGTACCCCTCATCACCCAAGGCGATCTTGCCCACATAGTTGACGAGCGATGGGTGACAGCCCGTCCACTTCAGATCCCACCCCCAATTTCCTCACTCACCTTGGCAGAACTGTTGCAGGGTTCAGTGAAATCTGTGCCGAGATTATCAAACTGAAATCAGTCAGATCTAATTTGGGTGGCAATTGGGCTGATGGCTAAAATTCAAATGGTTGTAAAAGCATGAAGAATAAAACATTGGCTGGATCACCTGACGGTTCCAATTTGACCCCAAAATCAGCAGAACAAATATTGGGCGCCATTACTGAGAGTTTAAAACCCTCCAATAGTAATTCAGGCGTTGTGCCCGATGGGCCTCTATCAACCAAACAAATGGTTAATTGACTGAGTGCGGGTGGGTTGGCCATCCTGAACCCGTTCCCAACCAAATGGTCCCATCCCTATATTGGATGGCCTTGGGTGATTCCCGTCGCTCATTGGGCCAAACGCTATCGTGCTAACTGTCAGAAATGTAATTGACCCCTGGTCCAGACATCTAAGGTTGAACTGACAGAGACTCAGCCCGCCGCCAAATTTTATGATGACGGTTCCCAAAGAATAAGCCCCCCTCTACCATCCAATTCGCCAGTTAGGCCAAATTTGTGGATCCTAACCACGTTTCACCAATCAACCACTATTTAATCAGTTGCAAGGCACTGAGAAGATTGTTGGTCAATTTTTCTTACTTTATTTCCCAAATAAAAATTTTGTTAAAAAACCTCAAATTTTTATCTCCCTCCTTTCAACCACATTCCATATGGTGTTTGCCTGGCGGTCCACCGCTCCGCACTCTGGGTGGGCCATACCAATTCTCTTGGTTACCATGATTCCCTCTATCACCAATTGGACTCGACAAGTTCAAAATTTTTGGCTCTACAACCCAGTTCTCATGACCTTTTGGCAGCAATATACAGGGATTTTATGGCCCTATATTCGCCAACTACAAGAGAAAATCTACCTCTCTTTACCCCCAACAAAATGGTCTTAACAACCAAGAATCTCGCAGAAACTATCCCAGTAGTTTCCACCCCTGGTAGCAGAACTCCTGGGTCCAAAATATACTAAGTATGGTTTGCTGTTGGGATACTCCTAGCCCTGACATTATGCCACCATTTTGTGGTATCCTATTTCCTGGCTCCATATCAAGTCGTATGGTCAGCAATGCCTCTGGCATTCTGACTTGCTTTCTGGATGCTTACGCACCCTGACTGGCAGGCCAGTCTAAATTTCTTCTGCCATTTCCATGACATAATCGACCAACCATTACTTCCAGCCACTTCCGCCTTGATTTTTGAATTTGGCGCCGCAGTGGTTACTCTCTACCAGATGAACATGCAATCAGTTTTATGCTGTTTGTTGCTTGTTTGGTCACTCTCTGACTTTGGGAGAAGCATTCGCTCTATTCTGGGAAAACTTCTTCAAGCTACCCAAGAGGTGACGATTGCATCTCCTCCTATTTCCTCCAACCTGGGAAAAATATCGAGAATCCCTTCCCAAGAAATCGCCAATCAGGTTCTGGATGCACTCACTAAAGTACAAATGTGCACAACAATCACACTCAATAACGCTTCTGCGATATCTGAGACCCAACAAGGTCTTGCATTGTTAGATGCCGTGGATGGGGAGGCTCGTCGCTGGGTGAGAAGTCTTTTACGTTCTTCCACACAAAAAGGAGACCCTGCCTCCCTGATGGCTGTTGTATCAGCCGCCTTGAACCCCTTTTGTCCCAATTAGACCATTTATTTAAACTGCTCTTTGCCATTGCCGAAGCCCCTAGTTTGGCTTATTTGATCTCTACCTTTCGTGAGCTGGCTCCCGCGTTGGAACTATCTATCAACATGCTTCAGGCAGTCTTTAGAGCGAGTTTGGATTTGGTTTCCGCTCACCATGTGGTTTGGTCTACCACCCAAGGATCAATAGATCAAAAAGGCGTCACCACAACTACTATCAAAGCTTTGCCTCGCCACGTTTCCTCATATCAGGAAAGGAATTTCATGATAGGATTTCTTAACGATGGTGCAGATGAAGTGCCCACCACTAAAATAGTAGCGGACATGGATTCCAACTCTGCCAGAACTCCTGAGTCCGAGTTAGCATTCCCAGAGATAACTTTTAATGATTCTGTTCAAGCCCAGACAAAGGAAACAATTAGCCCAGTCCTGGTCCTTCCAATTTTCACTCCAGCTAAGAATCCTGACCCTGGTCCCGACCCACCTATCATCTCTTCAGTCGCCCATGAGTCAGTCATATCTCCCAATAAACAAAATTGCGCTTATTTTCTTGTACCCATGAGAATTAGTATCAGTTCCCACCATGTCTCCTTCGAAGCTCTGGTGGATACCGGAGCAGTGTGGAACTTCATGAGTGTAGAGTTGACACAACAACTAAAACTGGATATGGATGTGGGCTCCTCAGTAATGGTGGCCTCCTCTGCTTATCAGTCTTCATATGTTGTTCGCCAACCAATATACTTCTCAATTCACCAATATACCTTCTGCAATCGTTTTTTGGCCATGCCAAACCTGGTATTTCCGGTGATCTTGGGGGTGGGATGGTGGCGCTGACAACATGTAAGGATTCATTTGGAATCGCATACATTGTCATTTGCCAATGACTATTTGGAAGGAGAGTTCCCTCTGATCAACACCCTCAAGAAAATCCAAGGAACTGGATCTATCACCACCCTAGTCACTTCCGCGGGCATTCTGGCCAAGTTCCCCAAAAATTTAATGCCATATCGCAGGACTTTTGACATGGAAAAGGCGGACTGTCTGCCAAAACATACTAGGTATGATTGTGGATTTTGGACAACCGTGGAATTGGTGAACATCAATTGCCCGTTGTATCCCCATATGGCGGAAGAAGAAATTGCACTCAATAACTGGTTGGATGATATGTTAAAAAAGGCTGATTGTTTAAAGAAACGTCTCCCGTCGCTTCCCCTATCATATTTGCAAGAAAATTGGATGGATCGCTCTGCCCTTGCATAGATTAAGGTCACCTGAACAAAATCACAGTTACAGACCCCTACCCATTGCCCCTGGAGCAGACAATCAGTCAGGCAATCGCCAAATCCCGTGTCTTTTCAAAATTGAATCTGGTGAACGCTTTCAATCAGATTTGAGTAATGGAAGGACAAGAATGGTTGACCGCAATCTGAATGAGGCGAGGCATTTTTACCATTTCATGTAATGCCCTTTGGGTTGAAAAATGCTCCCGCTACGTTTCAACAAATGATCAACAATGCGTTAGGGGATCTCCAGTTTTCCTGTGCTATTGCTTATATTAATGATATCCTAGTCCATTCCCCAACTCCTGAGCAACATGCTATCAACTTAGAAGCAGTGGTGGTTGCTTTGCACAAAGCAGGCCTGTTCCTCAAAGCTTCCAAATGTGAGTTTTACAAGGAAAAGGTTACATTTCTCGGAAACCTGGTACTTAAAGAAGGGGTCGCCATCCCCCCAACAAATTAGATGCAATCTGAGAATGGTCAACCCCAACTAAACAGAAGCAGCTTCAAAGTTTCTTGGGTACTATCATTTTCCCAAAGAAATTCTCCCCCGCACTTTCCCAGTTGGCTGCCCCGCTCCACCCCTCACAGGGAAAAATGTACCGTTTTGTTGGACCCCCAAATTCCAGCAGGCGTTCAAAGCGATTAAAGAAGTGTTTGTGTCCCCTCCCATTTTGAAACATGCTGATACCACCAAACTGTATATCACTGCATGTGATGCTTTGTTGGTAGCTGTGGGTGCAGTGCTGCTTCAGGACCACAATGGTCTCAAACATCCAGTCACTTATTTCTCCCAAAAATTCACCGCTATGGAGCAGTCCTGGGCCATCTATGACAAGGAACTGGCCGCTGTTGCATGGGCATTAACTCATTGGTGGTACCTGTTGCAAGGTGCTCATCATGAGTTAATGGTTCACACAGATCACCAAGCTCTCTTGTATTTTTGCAAAACCCAAAAATTGGCACACCGGCAAGCCTGAACCTATTGGGACCTGTGCAGTTTTAACTTCAAATATGAATTTGTCAAGGGTGCGCTAAATGTCCTTCCCAATTTCCTAAGCCGTAGTCCTGCTCACTGCCCCTCAGAGCCTGAGGAAGAGGATCTTGTTACTGTGATCCCTGCTACTCAAATCCTATTGATTGCTCCCTCCGTTGTTTCCTCCGCCGCGTTGTCACCCAACGATCCATTATTGGCCCAGGTTCTAGCTGGTCAAACGGCCTGCCCTGAGGGCGTGGAGTTGATTGAACACTTGACTCACTTGAGCCCCAAACACTCCCTATATTCTTTAGAAGAAGGCCTCATCTACTTTTGTTCTAGTGTTTGGGTGCCTCCCTCCTTCCACCTGAACGTATTCCGTGCACACCATGATCCCCCGCGGTCAGACACCCCAGTAACAAGAAATGCATCGATCTGATCAAGCGAACCTTTAATTGGGCAGGACTGACCAAAAAGGTTCTGACTTGGATCGCCAATTGTGTTACTTGTGCTAGGGCCAAGTTGGATCGTTCTAGAAAAAATGGCCTCCTGCACCCTTTACAACAGGCGGAAGGTCCATGGACCTCGGTGTCCATAGATTTCATTGTTGAACTCCCCTGCTCCAATGGTTTCACAGTGGTAATGGTGGTGGTAGATCATTTTACCAAATTTTCTCTGTTCATTCCTTGTACTTCTGCGATTATGTCAGAAGAAATGGCGCGTCTATTCGTTCGCCATGTGTTTTCAATGTTTGGCCTTCCCCACGAAATCGTTAGTGACAGGGGTACCCAGTTTACCACCCAGTTTTGGAGCAAACTCTTGTCAATCCTTAAGATAACCCCCTGTCAATTCACAGTGTATCATCCCCAGTCTGACGGCCAGACTGAGTGGGTTAACCAAGTTCTCGAACACTACCTGCATTGTTATGTGGTAGCAGTGCAAGATACCTGGGCTGATGACCTGCCTCTTGCCCAATTCGCATATAATAATGGGACTCACGCTTCCACAGGTTTCTCACCATACAAAGCAACATTGGGTTATAACCCATCATTATCAGTCAGGGCATGCTTGCGACCAGAAGTGCAAGCTGCCGCAGATCATGCTGGCCATATTTGATTGACCCAAGATTTAGTGCGGGAACACCTTACTAAAGCTATCAATGACTACAAGTGATTTGCAGATCGTAAGCGCCTTCCAGGTCATGACTTTAAGTTGGGTTCCTATGTCATGCTTGATACCCACCATTTGTGAATCCAAACCCCTTCCCACAAATTCGCCAGTAAGCGTTCAGGTCCCCACTTAGTGGAGGAGGTATTGGGTAATGGGGGCGTTTCATTTGAAGCTTCCCGCGCATTGGAAGCAACACCCAGTTTTCCATGTATCCCAGCTGTCACCCTTCAAGGGTGTGATTCCCATGGACCCAGAACCAATTGTCATAAACAACGAGGAGGAAGCTGAAGTGGAGGCCATCCTGGCATCTTGGAAGTTGCAACGATCAGTCCAATACCTTGTGGCCTGGAAAGGATATCCAGCTTATGAAAACAGTTGGGTTAAGGCGCGCAATTGCGTGAATTGTATGGACCTGGTTGACACTTTCCACACATCCCACCCCGAGGCTCCCCACCCACTGCAGAAGGCCATGACGATTATGGCTATCAAGTCACCCAAAGCGCATAAGAATGTAGCTCTGGTGCAGTTTCCCGGTGGGGGGCCATCCCTTTGGGAAAAGGAAAGGGTAATGTAAGTCTCAGGGAGTGTCCTTTGGCTCTCAATCGAGCTATCTTTCCATTCCTAAGTAAGAAAACACTGAAGAGGATGGCAGTACCCCTCATCACCCAAGGCGATCTCGCCCACGTAGTTGACAAGTGATGGGTGACAGCCTGTCTGCTTCAGATCCCACCCCCAATTTCCTCACTCACCTCGGCAGAACTGTTGTGGGGAATCAGTGAAATCTGTGCTGATGTTATCAAACTGAAATCAGTTGGATCTAATTTGGGTGGCAATCAGGCTGATGGCCAAAATTTGAATGGTTGTAAAAGCATGAAGAATGAAATATCAGCTGGATCGCATGATGGTTCCAATTCAACCCCAAAATCAGCAGAACAAATATCAGGTGCCATTGCCAAGAGTTCAAAACCCTCCAATAGTAATTCAGGAATTGCGCCCGATGGGCCTCTATCAACCAAACAAATGGTTAATTAACTGAGCACGGGTGGGTTGGCCATCCTGAACCTGTTCCCAACCAAATGGTCCCATCCCTATATTGGATGGCCTTGGGGATTCCCATCACTCATTGGGCCAAACGCCGTCGTGCTAACCATCAGAAACATAATTGACCCCTGGTCCAGACATCTAAGGTTGAACTGACAGAGACTCAGCCCGCCGCCAAATTTTGCGATGATGGTTCCCAAAGAATAAACCCCCTCTACCATCCAATTTGCCAGTTAGGCCAAATTTGTGGATCCCGACCACATTTCACCAATTGACCACTAATTAATTAGTTGCAAGGCACTGAGAAGATTGTTGGTCGATTTTTCTTACTTTATTTCCCAAATAAAAATTTTGTTAAAAAACCTCAAATTTTTATCTCCCTCCTTTCAACCACATTCCATATGGTGTTTTCCTGGTGGTCCGCCGCTCCACACTCTGGGTGGGCCATACCAATTCTCTTGGTTACCATGATTCCCTCTATCACCAATTAGACTCGACAAGTTCAAAATTTTTGGCTCTACAACCCAGTTCTCATGACCTTTTGGCAGCAATATACAGGGATTTTATGGCCCTATGTTCGCCAACTACAAGAGAAAATCCACCTCTCTTTTACCCCCAACAAAATGGTCTTAATAACCAAGAATCTCGCAGAAACTATCCCAGTAGTTTCCACCCCTGTTAGCAGAACTCCTGGGTCCAAAATATATTCAGTGTGGTTTGCTGTTGGGATACTCCTAACCCTGACATTCCGCCACCATTTTTTGGATCCTATTTCCCAGCTCCATATCAAGTTGTACGGTCAGCAATGCCTCTGGCATTCTGGCTTGCTTTCTGGATGCTTACGCACCCTGACTGGCAGGCCAGTCTAAACTTCTTCTGCCATTTCCATGACAAGGAATTGAGCCCCATTGGGAGGAGAGGGTAATGTCATGTGCACATGACATAATAGTGGGGACCAACCAAAAAGATAAGGCTGGGTTCCTGGAGGCCCAAAAGGTGAAGCTACAGGGCCTCCCAGACCTGAATCACACCCTAGACCAGCGTTGGGTAAGGAAAAAATATGTAAGGTTGGTCCTAGTGAGGTGCCGAGTGCCCAGCCCCTGACATTGGGCCAAGCGTTAAAATGAACTATCTACTAAATAAAGGCGGATGGTTCAGTTTGGTTAGTTGAGGAACGTGGATTCAAAACCCATTTCATCTACAAAATAACGCGCTCAGGTCAAATCCAACTTCAATCAATCACTCAAGTAAAGTTAGTTTCAGCCTATTCTACTAACTCAGATGGCAGTATTGTCCTATTGGTGAGTCACTGCTTGAGCCCACTGCAGCATAACCCCAATTTCCCCGTCCAAGCTTAAATACATTTTCCCCAACCAACATTCCTTGTTGGTCGATTTCCCAAATAAACCTTTACCCCGTTTACATTATTTTTAAATTTTATGATATCCCAAATGCTCCTGTGCGCAAACCTCTTTGAGGAGGTCTTGCGCTCCGTTACCCTTGCCATTGCAAGGAACTGCAGCTCTCCCCTTGTGCACCATTTTTCCTCCCAGGATCCCTCCACCCTGGGCCGCTTAGCCCTGTTCTATATGTGCACCGCGTCACCTTTATAGGGGTTTTTATTATAAAATTTGCTATTGTATGCCTAAGTGGTTATTACTCCAGCACCCTCTTCTGGGCTCTAATCACGTTGGAACTAACGGCTAGTTCCCTAGCGTTGGCCTGGTGCACCGCGCACTGCCACGCTGGGAACAGGAGAGTTATATACACTCTACTTACAGAATCCTGAAGAATTATCTGAAGTCCATTTAGATGAAGCCAATTTGTTGATCCCCTTCAGCGCAATAAAGGAATTTTTCCTAATTTACTTGGCACAAAGTATTTGCACCCTAGATTCAGCTAATTATGCTGCCATTCACTCAGTAAACACTATATTGCAATACTTCAAGTGTACGTATCTAGACATACAAGTGAATCAAGTAAGAGTGAGGGCAATTGTCAACAGCGGAGCACCCCCAATATTGTCTTGACCAAGCTGGTAAAAGGATGAAGACCTCGCCAGACTTGGAATATAAGAAGGAATTTGGGACAGCTGGCCTGAACACCACCATCTTTTGTGGAGCATATAGCACGTTGCCATTACAATTTGAGTCATTGGTGGTATCTGCGCCAGCAATAGTTTTATCCAACCAAAACTATGACATTCTGATCAGAACGGAGTTTCTACAAAAATAGAGTTAAATGTAACTTCAAGGATAATACGTTGACCATATTGGGTCAAAAGTTATCATTGGTATATCAGAAGAATGTTGAAGCTCCACTAAATCGGAGAAACAACTTCATCAATCTAATATTCAATGATGGCATTGTCCTAATTCAGTACCAATTAGTTGGTAGAAAGCAACGCAAAATGCTGTCAGAAATCCTAGAGAACCAGGGAATTTCACTGAGGATCAAGAATGAGAGGACCATACCATCAGATTACAGATGATAGTCAACACAGGGTTGACATTAAAGATACCTGAGCTGTTGTATGGGGAGGTCAGAAGCCCCTGGAAGAAGTCCAGAGTGGAGCCTTGGGTGGCTCCTGGGATAATAATGCCGGTCCATGGATAAATTCGAGTTCTCCTGGCAAATTTAAATAAAATTAATGAAGATCAAGAGGAATCAGATTATCGTGTTTGTTCATCTGATCCCAATGGCTGAATTGAGAAGATTCCATGATTTTTGGGACTCTCAATGAGATGGGATTACTGGCCATGGTAGCCAAAAGTATCAACCTATTGATTGATCGAGAGAAGCTCACTGATCTATTGGAAAACCAGCAAGAGGAGGTGCTTGAACTATTTGAAAAGTATTAGGGAGTGCTCACTCAGGATGATCATGATTTAGGATGCGCATGAGATGTGATCCATAAGGTCAACACTGGGGGAAATTTGCCAATCATGGTGATCCTGATCTGATGATTGAAAGCTGCTGAAGCGGTAGTGGAGGATGAAATAAGCAAACTAGTGAAGCATGGGCTTCTAGTTCCGTTGTCAAATCCCTGGACAAGTCTGATTCTGATCGTGAAGAAAAGGGAAAATCTAACTGGGTGGTGATAACTACCAAAAGCTGAATAAAATTATGAAGAAGGATTCATATCCCCTACCAAGGATCAACGATGCACTAGATTGATTGGGAGAAGCGAAGTATCTCTCCACAATGGATCTGATCTCGGGATATTGGCAAACCAACTTGCTAAAAGAAGACCAAGAAAAATGCGTGATTGTTGCTAAGCAGGGGATATACATACTGATGAGAATGCCCCAAGGTCTATGTAATGTGCCTGCAACGTTTTAAGGGCCATGGATATGGTATTGAGCGACTTGATTTTGTCATGTGTCCTGGTATATCTGTATGATATAAACGTGTTCAGTAGGACGTTTACTGATCACCTACACCACTTGGAAGAAGTATTTAAGTGACTGTCCGCGGCTAACCTGAAGATTAAGCCAAGGAAGTGCCACTTCTTTAAGAAAGAGTTGGAATATCTGGGATTCATAATTAACTCCAGTGGATTGCAGACGCAAACCCAGAAGATAGCATCCATAGAATGGATGGCTGTACTGAAGAGTGTCCAAGACATCCAAGTGTTCCTTGGGATGGTCGGATACTACAGAAGATTTATTCAGGACTTCGCCTGAATATCCAAGACATTATTCCATTTATTGAAGGATCTGAAAAAAGGATTTGTATGGAATGAAGAGGCCCAGGACTCCTTTGATGAGCTACGCCATTATTTAATAGATCCTCTAATTCTGAAATATCCAAATTTCGATCAGAATTTTATTATTCAAACTGATGCTATGTTGATGGCAATTGGCGCTATACTAAGCCAAGTAGACAAACTTGGGGATGAACATCTGGTGGCATATGTGAGCCAGACACTCTCAGCCACTGAGAGGAACTACACCGTGACTGAGCATGAATGCCTTGTGGTCATTTATGCATGTAAGCAGTTTCAGGTGTACATCCATGGAATGCACTTTAAAGTGGTGATAGACCACTCTTCGTTGCATTGGCTGCACAATTTAAGAGAGCCAGAAGGATGACTTTCCTGATGGTCACTTAAGCTTCAGGCTTATGATTATGAGATCGTCCACTGAATGGGGGTTTCTCACCAGAATGCGGATGGCTTAGAGCAGTTACCAATGGTCCAGATGGTATACCTGCAGGCGGATGAGCGATTCCAGAGAATGATCGATGGAAAAATTGGGGATGAGCCCCAATAAATCCAAGGTGCGCTTTGGAAAGCGATGGAAAACATCAAGACCATGGCTGGAAAAGTATTTAAGATGTTTAATGGGAAGCAGTTATTATTCAAAAAGCTGTCAGAAAGAGCAGCTATAGTGCGAGCAGCTCAAAAGGTTGTTGGGCATGGGGGCCTGAGGAAAACAACTGATCATATTTTCCAGTACTATTACTGGATCCATCAACTACTATGTTGCGGATTATCTTGTTGCATGGAGTGCCAGCTGCACAAACCACATAAGAATACAACTGGATACCGACTGGCTCTCCCTGGATTTGCCTGGCACATGGTGTCCATCAATGTGATGGGGCCGCTGATGATGAGAATAGGGGGAGTCAAGTAATTATATTTGCCATCAATCATCTAACAAGATGGGTCAAGTGAAGGCCCTAAAAAAAGTAATGTTACCATTACCAGGAGGTTCATCCTGGATCTAGTATACCACATGGATGTCTGCGGGTCCTGCTTAGCAATAATGAGACCAACTTCACGTCTCATGTGATCCTGAGATTGTATGAGATAATGGGGATCAGAGGAGTCATGTCAGTACCCTACCAGCTGGAGACAAACATATTGGTAGAACGGGTGATGGAATGCTGGCTGCGACGCTGAGGAAGCTAGTCACAGGAAGAACTTCCACGTGGGGAACATACCTGAGCTTGGTGATGTTCACCTACAATATTAGTCATCATACGGTGATGGGAAAGATGCCATTTGAGTTGTTGTATGGGAGAAAGGCCACGTTGCCACCAATTTTATATTCAGTGGTGGAACCTATGTCAGGGATGAGTACCGAGCAATATTTGAACCAACTGACAAATATCCTAAACAATATGCAATCACAAGCATTTGATACAACTTTGAAGAAAATGATACAAGCAAAATTGACGGACAATAAGAACTGACCAGCCTTAGCAGAATATTAAATAGGGAAAAGAGTTGCCTATTGCAATACGCATGGTTTCATAAGATGAAACAAATTATATGCATTGTGGTCAGGTCTGTTTGAAGTGATTGCCAAGACGGCGACTGATGCCTACTCCATCAAGAATCTCTTGGATGGAAGAGTTGTAAATCGAGTCCACTCTAAGTATCTAAAGTGATGGATCAATGAAAAAAATAAAAAAGTTCCCAAAGGACTGATGGACCATTAAGTTGGTCATGTCCTGATGATTAAGTCAAGTCCAAAAAAGGACCTCTGAACCAATCTAGATGGTTAAGTCTGAAAAAAGGACCTCTGAACCATAGAAAACTGGCAGGTTTAAGTACCTAGGACCCAGTTTGGGGAAAAATAAAAAGATGGACCATTGAACTGAAACAAGGTCAAGTACCATGGAAAAAAGAAGAATAAAGATAAGAAATTGATAAGAGATAATGGAAAAAATATTATAAACTTCACAGAGAAAAAACCGATATAATTTTATAATTTGTACTTTTTATTAATTGTCCTTAATATGGGGATGATTCCACAAATGTCGCCTCTTGGGGGAGGGAGGATGGATTGTGGTAGGAATGAACAGCCATCAAAATCGATGTAAAATCGGATTCTAGAAAGGGCTAGACATACATGAAACCAAGTTCTTTGAGAGGGTGCAGATCCCTGTGAGAAAGTGACTAGGAGAAGAGGAAATTGAAATGTTAGAAGAATCCAATTGCAAAACCCTGGAGCAAAAATAAAAGCAACAGTATAAGAAGAGGAAATTGGCAAATAACCCTGAGTAATCCCAATATGGTACCAGAGCCAGAAGATTAGTCTTGAGCGCCTGATGACGTGCTTCATCAAGAACACCAGACATATGAGCCAGCAACAAACAAGGGATGCTTGGCGGGGGTTGTCAAATAATGCCCCCTATCAACGCCATCAGTGGAAACTACTGATGGGAAGTGCTGGCAAAGAGATAGTCATGCAGGGAGCGGATGGCATCCTGCAAGCGATGACTAAAGGCTTCTTGGAAGCTAAAGCTGGAGGAGCGGTGAAACCCAGGCAAGGCTGGAGGCTTCATGGACCAACTTCTAAGAACTTGGCCAGCAAAGTGAAGAGCATAAGTGGTGATATCCCAATCCAGGATGTTATCAAGATCAGAGGGATTCAGCGCTAGGGACAAAGCCTCAGTGACTTGGGCCTGGAGTTCAGAGTAGGGGAGCTTGAAGTGAATACTGTTACCAACGGTGAGCTCAATAGCCAGAACAGCAGGTTTGTAATATTGTCCAAATTGGAAGAGGAACTCAGGAAGCAGGTCCAACCTGGCAAGAAATGAGTGATCAAGAGCAAATGGCATAATCTCTGGAGCATCTACAATGATGGTCAGTGCATCAGCAAAAGGAGCCAAATACAGGAGAGTTTTAAAATCCAACTCTGGAATCTATGGCAGAGGGAGAATTAGCTGAATCTTTTGAAATGATAGTTAGTCTGGTTTTGAGTATTTAGTTACCATTTCCAGTAATTCAATGGAAGGACTAGCCGCTGGCGCCAGACTAGACATAAAAGTCCTGGAACGACCATAGAAGATGTTCCACTGAGCATCCTGACTCATTTGCTGGAAGAGACGGAGGTCTTGATCAGATAAACTATTATTAAGCTGCTGGTATCAAGACTTGAATTTGACATATGAGCTGGATGAGAGTGGGGATGTCGGACTTATATGGAAGTTGACATAATGCACTCTATAATCCATTAAGCTCCAATTTTGGAGAATATTTTTATTTAACCGAGGTAAGATGACCAGGGGATGGACATTACCGAATATACATGAAATTAAGAGAATAACCAACAAATATAAAATTGGGCACCCCAGGGTACTCAAGTTACCCCTGTTGCCAGCGGGACTGCAAGGTATGGGGGTTGGTGTGCTACTCCGAGGGGGTTTCCCCTGCTATGGAGCAGGTGTGAAGGAAAGGGTCTGTGTGGAGGGACTAGAGTTGGAACCATGATTCTATGAGCGCTTTTTGTCTTGGTCTCATATATCCATAGAGCCAGGCTTGGAAGTGCTCTAGTAAGTGGACATGGAATCTGTTAATAATCCCATAAATGGTTGGGACCATGCCCTTTAATGCATCTAATGCAATTGTGTGGATTGTCCACATTGCAATGGGTATTATTAAAAAATGGAGTGTGGATGGGATTGGTGACTCGATTTGGAGCGCGAAGATGCTCTTTGATATCGAGAATTCCTGTTCATTTTGGATCTTGAGCAGGCATGCGACTTCCTGCCATATGGCTTTGGTTGGGGGGCACGTTTCTAGGCGGTGATGTAGGGATCCCTCCCCCCACATACTGCACATGTTTTGTGGAGGGAGTTAAAACGGTCTTTTGTTCTATAAGTCCTTCTTAGACAGCGCCAAGCATTTGCTCTTATCCTCGGCTGTAGGAGTGGGTGGTGAGTCATTTTCCACATTGCCTTCTGTGTGGTTAAATCATAAGGAATGTCCAACATATCTAGGTATTCTATCCCAGCTATGTTTGGGGATGTTGCGAGCATATCTTACTGGGGTGGTTTTCTGGGTTTCTTAATTTGAATTGGGGGCTGGGTCGTCCCCATCCCTGTATAGTACCCATGTTCTCTATGGTCCATCCCATACGGCGGATAGTTCTGAGGATATGTTTGAAATGAGGGGAGGTTCCATGCGGACCCGTTGCAGTAGGGTGCTTGGCAAGGTATGAAAGTAGTCTGGGTGGACTATGTGGGTTGATTAATTTGAGCGCCTGTGCAAATTTAGTCCTTGCTGCTCTGGACCGAAGTTGTTGCGGGAGGTCTGGAGCAAGGACTTTCTTTATCCATGTACCTAGGATGTGATTGGCATGGCTTTCAAAATCTATTAGTCCCATGCCTCCACTTGAGCGTGGGCCAAATAGTGTTTCCATCCGTATAGGAGGGTGAGAGCCAGGCCACAGCCAGCCATGGATAAGCGCGCGGATTGAGGTTATAAAGGTAGGTGAGAAGGCGATCGCGTGGGCCTGGTACCACAGTATTGGATAGATGAGCGAGTTAGCAACTGTAATTCGTCCTGTTAGTCCTGGGGTTCTTCCCTTGAGGGAGGCGACACGTTTGGATACCCGTTGTAACAGGTTGCTTTCCATTGTCTCATTAGCATATCCCCCTGATTCTAACCAGATTCCAAGGTGTCAGACAGGAGTGGTGGTGGGAGGTGTTGCAAAGGGTAAAATGATTGGGTTTTTTCTTCATATGTTGGTATGAGGTTCTAATGTTGTGGCCCAATTGTTTGTGTATTTGCCTAAGAGGATAATTTATGTCTTCCTTTAGTTGAGTGATGCATTGCTCACCTTAGAGTATTCCTCTAGAGTGTGTTCCAGCTGTCGGGCATCTTCATTGTTTGCTATACCTGCTATGCAGTCATCCGCAAAGGCCAGTATCTTGACTGTTGGTTGTCCTTGTGCGGTTATCCCCATGAGATGTGAGTCAGTTACTCGGAGGAGTGGTCAAAGCTGAAATTGTATAGCAGTGGGCTGAGGGGATCCCCTTGTTTGAGCCCTCTGTGTGGTTTAATCTTGTCTGTTAGGAATCCAGGGCCGCATACAGCCATGGTTGCAGATTCTGTTAGGACCATGCCCATTTTATGAATCTTGGTGGGAGTTTGAAGGCATGTAGACATTATTTTAGGTATGGCCAGCTAACACGGTCATACGCCTTTTCCTGATCCAAGAAGACCAGAGCACCAGTTGCTTTGGATTGGCAAATGTTTGCAACAGGGTGAATTTTGTTCCAGATTGAACGCCCTGGTATAAACCCAAACCGGTTGGGTGATAGGACGTCAGAAGCAATTGCACCTAATCTGGCTGCTAAAATTTTTGTTAGAATTTTTGTGTCAGTGTTGGAGAGTGCAATTGGGCACCAGTTGGCCAGGTCTTACTTGTCACCCTTTTTATACAAGGTTATAACGCAGGATTCATGACCTTCTGGTAATAGGCGTGTTTCCAACAAGCTCTGGTTCATAGACGCCAATAGGAGGGGGGCGATTTGTTGAAAATAGTTTTGTAAAATTCGTAGGGTATCCCATCAGGCCCTGGGCATTTCCTACGTGGTGCACCGCGAATTGTTTCCCAAAGCTCCTCCCGTGTAATAAGGGATGGTATATTGTAATTTGGTGGTGTACTTTGTATCTTGGCAGTTTGAATAAATTCTTTTAATTTTTTGTGAATCTGTTAGCGTTTCACAATATAATTCAGTGTAATAACGATGTACTTCCGCCTTGACCTCCTCAGGGTCAGTTGCCACGGTGCTGTTGGTCTTGTGGACCTGTGTGCAAGCGGGCTGGTTTCTGCAGGAGTATAATTGGTGGAGAAAGTATGTTGAACAGGTTTTGCCTTCCTTTATGAACTTACCTTTGTTTGGTACTTTGATTCTGTGTTGGTGTTCGAAGATGAAAATTGTTAAGTCAGGCAGAAATTTCTGCCCATTTGCATCCCCAGTTAGGGCTACAGCAAGATCTTAGAGTATTCTTTTCAGGTGGTCTAGTTCCGCTAAGGTACGCTTGATTGTAGCCGTGTCTGCGGTGTACTTGCATGATGCAATATGTCAGGTTTTGTTGATTAAATCCTTTTTGAAATTTTCCCATGTTCTGATGGGATCCGAAGTGAATGGGGCTGTGAATTCTGGGTTCATAGCCTTGTTTATAACCCAGTCAGATATCTTGGGAAAATTTATATTTTCTGGGTGAAGCTTTCTCCAAAGCGACACCTGTGTGTGGGATTGGGTTGGCACTAACTGCACCATAACTAATCAGTGGTCAGAAAAATTGATCTTTTTTGTTATAAATTTGGAGATTCTTGAGCGGTGAAATTGCAGGATGAGGATGTGGTCAATGCAACTCATTGATATGAGCACTCCCTCACATATGTTGGGCCTCGTCATGTGGGGAAGGAGTGGTGAACTGGGAGGAAGAGCATCCTGTAAGCCAAGAGATGCCTTCATTGTGCGATATTCAATGTGTCCAGGTGGGTATCCCCTGGGATTAGGCCATCAATCTGTATTGGGGTTATCCCAGCAGTTGAAATCGCCTAACATAATGGTATCTGGTGGGAGGGTGAGAGTAAAAATGTTTTCAAAAAATTGTTTTCTCTCAGTTGCAGTGCATGGTGCATAGATACATGCTATTGAAATTATTTCCTCTTGGCATGTGATTGTTGCTACCAGGACTTGACCATGCAAGTGTGATGATGAATTTGTAATTTTAAATTTTTTGTTGTTTTGGACGATCACCCTACAGTGAGACGTCCATACTGATTGTGATGGTGCGACCCTGGTTGACCAGGATTCTTCTTCCCCTTGTAGGCATTGGGTTTCTTGGATGGCCAAGATGTCTACAAGAAGTTTTCGCAGGAATTCCAGCTTTTGGCTTGGGACATATGAGCCCTGGCTCCCACGATGTTTAGCGTCCCTATTGACACTGAGGTGCCTGCGGTGCCTCAGGAGCAGTTGGGAGGGCCCTCTGGCCCTATCCCACCGCGGCTCATTCTGGCCATGCTCCGCATCTGTACTCCAACTCTTTCACTGCCATTGTTGGTTCCCTTGAGCTGACCCAATGATTCAAGGGAATTGCGGTTTTTTGCATTTGCGTCAACTTTTCCTGCACAGGTCTCATGTTGACTTGATGCGGATTGTTGATTGGATTTTGTATTTTTGAGGTTTGACTTTGTTAAATTGTGCACCGCATTTTCACCCAAATTGCAGTTGCATTGTTCCTCAGTATGTGCATGACTGATGTTGCTTTGTGACTCAGTCCAGTTACTGTGAAATTTTTTGACCTGGGCATATTGTTCTGATTAGTTGGTTCAGTGAAAATCCAAAATATCCTCCCAAATCTTTCTGGGGTTAATGGTAGACTCCTCGTGTGCCGCCACTTTGGCTGCTGCTCGCTTGCGGGCTTTTTGTGCCACTTTACAATGTTTACTTGTAAGTGGGTCCACAATGTAGTATAGTCCATCTTCACCCCAGCGGAATGGGTGGTGACCATCATTCATTTTGGCGAAGTTTTCATTATCTTCGTCCATTGCTTCCTCACAAAAATCATTTTCAATTAAGCCCTCTTTCACAGGGCATGCATGTTCCTTGTGGCCCAGTGAGCCGCAGTGGTTGCAAATGGGCGGTGCGCGTTCCAGTGTAACTTGGAATGCAGCCAACTGACCCCCATCTGTGAAGTAAAATTCTTCTGTGTGGGGAATTCTGGATAAGTCCTCTTCCACTTCTGGGAAGGGATTAATTACAGTGATAGCTTTGCCCGTGCACAGGTTGGGCATCAAGCGAAATTGCTGAAATTTGAGTTGTTGAATTTCTCCGTAGGCCACAAGACCTTTGCAGAGCTCCTCCTCGATTACCTTATGAGAGAGGTTGGTGGGGAGCGAGTCAAAAGAGATGAACAAAGTTTTCTCTTTGTTCCGTCTGGTGCGCGCGGTGCACACAATTTTTTTGCCCTCAGGGAGGGCAATTTCCACACAGATTTTTGCTGCAGCATTGGCTTCATCAGCTGTTTTGAAACCAATATTGATCCAGCCGCAGCCCATGTTGTTGGTGGCTATGTACACCACGTGAGGGAAAAGTGAGGGCTGTGCCTCACATGTTTTCTCCCACAAGGTCAGTGACTCATCCCCAAGGAAGAGTCTGATCCCATGCTCCACCTTTGACAAAGGTTAGTTGAATTGAATGTACAAATATTGCACGTGCTTTACAGTAAATACCATAAACCCAGACGGTGTCTGAGTTTGCAATTTTTTTATGGATTGGGTTCCTGGTCCCCCTCCAGGGCGTTTCTTGCCCTTAGTTGTACCGTTAAGTGTACCACTCGCCGCGACGCTCGCCCATGTTGTATTATTTTTGTTGAAAAAGTTGCCCATCTTCCTGTGTGTGATTATCCAAATTTTCTGTTTGAATCAAATCGTAGTAACTAGAGTGGTTGTTACAAGAAAGAAACTGAAAGGAGTTTTCAATTTTGGAGAAATTAATCTCAAAATTAATGGAATAAGCTCTCCTAAAGAAGAATTAGGAATGACTTGAGCCAAGAGGTTATGAGAGAAATAAGGGCAAATAAAAATAGTATTCTTAATTGAGATACAGAATAAACATTGAAAGCAAGAGTCTCCTGTCTAGGACGAGGAGAAAATCAGGAAATCAAGGACGCCGGACCAAGAATCCTGAATATAACAGTGGGTCATATGCCCTGATGGGGGAAAACTGGATCCTGGGACTAATATTGTCATGAGTAAATTGATCAGCCTGGCATGACAGTAGATCATGGGGACCGCACTCTGAGAAGGCAGTAGCAAGGAGGAAGAGGAAGAGCACCATATGCCAAAGGTTGTCCCAAGCAGCATTGAGTATTAACGATTGTACTACACATGAACCAATGAAGCATTAGACTAAGTGTCTGAAGCGGTGTTCTCAAGCCCCAGTCCTTTTCTCGCTGGAAATCTAGGAAAGAGGGTGATGTGTTGGGATTTTTGCCCATATTTCCAGCCTGCTAGACTACCAGGGATTGCTAGGGGAAAATTCCCTAAGGCGAAGTGAATTGGAAATCAGCTGGCCTGAGTTTTGGAGTAACTACATTTGGTGAATTTTGGGATATTTGACTGTCGTATTTGTGGGATCAATACAGACAAATACTTATGATTTCATCGGGTGGATTTGCTGACAAAATAGGGACATCTGATAGTGATTAACTACCAGGCGTACCAATTGGGATTGGTTGGGTTTCATCACTGACTGATTGGGAATGAATAGCTTTTTGTGAGGCGAGTGATGCCGCCTGCAACTAGCGAGTCAATTGATTGGTGAAGTGACCTGCCATAATGGGTAATAAGTCCCATTACCTAAGCATTTCTCTAGACAATTATGGTTGGTTCGCTTGGATTGAGAGGAAAATGTTAGGGACATGTTTTACAACTCTTTCCGTTTGAGGTCTCAAGGATGTCTAATGACGAAATCCTAGCCAGGATGGGGAAGACCATTGCTGCCAAGACGAGGAAGGGTGATTCAATGGCAACGGCTGCCATTTAATCAAAGAGGTGTCAACTGAGGATTAGACAGCTGAATCACCTACTATATAATTCCCTTGGATTCACTATAATAAAGACAGCATTTTAGTAAAACAGTATTATTAGTATTATTAGTAATATTGTCAATTCAGTGTATAGTTAGACTATCAGTATCCATTGTGACGTTCCAACTCAAGGATATTATTGCAGAAGGCAATAATTGGAAGACTCTCAGAGAAAAGAGTAAAGATCTGAGCGGGACTAGAGAAGAAGGAGTTACAATTGGGGATATCTGCCAACTGTGTGTTGGACTGAAGAGACTGTCACCAGGGTATCTCACCAAAGATCAGGTCAGACAGGACAAGGGAATGAATCCCTATGAGTTTTACATCACAAGTATTTAATTGGGAATACTGACCAAGCGTTGGGCTGAAGTATAAGATTTCATACTCAACTATGGATAATAGTCATCATACTGTTATCAAACAATAATTTACTATACAACGTGACAAAGTGCATGAAGAAACCGAACCTGTGCAGTAAAAAGATTACTAGGGTTTTTGCTGATAATAACCCAAACCAGTAAATTTCTACAGTAACCTTATCCTGATTTAAACCCAAGAGGTTGGGTCTCTAGACTTGCATTATACTCTCAATTTTGAACGTGAATTAAATCTCCTTCTGGTATGTGGATGACAGGAAGTTGATATGACTGGAAGATATGGTAACCATACTGGCAGATCAGGGGGAATCAAGACGAGTCTTAAGATTGATGAAAAGAGGTATAGATATAAAAGTCAATTGAAATGTTGACTACTCGGTGAGAAAGGGGGAATTTCACCAAGATTCGATATAATTGAGATTTTATAGTAAAAGGGAAAATTAATAGAAGACTACAAAGCTGAGGATGCATCCAGCTTGGGGAATCAAGATATAAAGAGTCACACGGAGGATTGAGAGGAGGACTTCTTTTGGTAATTAGGTTGTTGCAGAGAGGTCTGCAAATTAGTAAAATAATAAAGGTCAAAATAAGGGGTAATGGCTCCGTGTAAAGTTTATTAAGTTTTATTAGAATCAGCGCTCTATATATCGTCTGATTTGGTTTCTCAGTGGCTAAAACCCTGTGCAAACTGACTCAGCGGAATTAAGACTCTATGCCAAAAATTAAGAGTGGTGCTCACTACAGGGGACCATTTGTCAACTGTAGTTCTTTGACGCTTAAATATGATGATGAGCCCTCATTCGTTATGTCACCATTTTATCAGATTCTGCACGTTTTATGTGGAAGAAGTATGGGAGGCACCTAATAATGAACCAATATTATTCACTGTGACTGAACTGAGTGATGATGAAGCTATAATCTGAAACTATAAAACTTCCCTGAGCTGATGGCTGACCAACTAGGACGCTCCAAAAATGTGACCCCTCAGTAGCTGCAGAATATTATGGAATGGCTGTTACATGGATATCGATTATATGAAGATGAGGTGAGAGAGTATGCCTTGAGTTTGTTTTATAACCAACAAGACCAAGAAAATCGCTACGCCATGTACATTTCCTATCTGGATGCAACTACAATGGGGTTGGCTCGCTACCTTGGTACCCGCAGAATTGAGGAGTATCTAGTTGCTTATATGCAACCATCTATTCACCAGCTACTGCATGCGTTGGCTTGCCACAATATAGAGATTGGAGATGAGATGCAGTTTGCTTGAGCACAGCAAAACGATACTCACCTCCTGCTCAACCGCCCCCAATTGCTCTTTTTTGGAGGTACAGGGGGCACTTGGGAAAATGGACCATCGTGTTGAGAACATCTGCCACCAATTGGACATGTTGGTACCCCAGTTAAATTTTGATTTATCTCAGGAAATTGATGAACTGTTGGATCGGCATGGCCTATCATTGGAATGGATTCAGGATGTCACAACGTTGGGAAACAATACTGAGTGCTTTATGACAGATTTAACTGAATGGGCGGAAGCACTTGAAGCTGTGATTGCTCAGCTTAAGGAAAAAATAACACTGATGGAACAAGTGGCGGATTAAGTTGGTTTCATATCAGCTGAAGTAAACCAACTTGTATCAAATGAAGTGGTAAGCGAACAGCTGATAACATGCTTATCCCTTGGTCAACGTCCCCCATATATTTCCAGCTAACCTGTCAGGTTACACAATTGGAAGCCATTTCCAGGCTGAGCGCCATCGAGTTTTCCATCTTCTGATCAATGAGATATGAGCGTATGCTGACATGCAAGAATGACTTGATACCCTTCAATGGGAAAATGAGGAATTGGTATGGGAACAAGCCGCCCTCCTTACCCAAATAAACAATGCTAATCAAAAAGCGGATAATGCTAGCCAGCAGCACACCCACATGAAGAATACAATAAAAGATGTCCTATCATGACTACAAGCAGTGGAGCAGCAGTTGCATGAGGAGTGGGAATATTGTCAGGAGTTGTAATATCAATATGTGACACTGCAATGGGAATTCCAGGATGGACGGTGTAGATGCCATTCGGTTAAAGCAGAGAAGTTGATTAACAAGCATTTTGCAGAGCTGCTAGAGATGGGGGGAATGGTGCAATTAGTGGCGATTTAGGGGAATAATGCTATGGATCTGCTAACAAATATCCCTCAGGCGCTGAAATGTATTCCCTGCGTGACTCTACTTCCTTCAAGTTCATTATGACAGATTTAAGCCTGACTGGACGGCTGTATGATAATTCACAAAGGGGTAGTTCCCTTAGTTGCTCCAGAACCAATTCGCCTGATCTTTGCAGCAGGAGCATGGAGCAAGGCAAAGCTGTGCAAATTGAAAAATTACCTCCTTTCAGTCATACCAGTAATCTACATGGTTACTTCAAGAAATTCAAATTTGCTATGGAAGGGGCTTCTGATCAGCGGAAAGTGAAACTGTTACTATCTGCTCTAGATGTGGAAAGCGCTGATCAAGTTACCTGCTACCTTCAAAACAGCTTGGCATCCTACAAAGAAGTTAAAGAGATTTTTCTCTGTCTGTTTGGGGGTGTGACCAAGATGGCCCAATGGAAAGCCAACTTTCTAACTATACAATTTTACCTAAAAGAAACCCTGTTAGATTTTACTGAACGTTTCTTGGCTGAAGCACATGTACTACTTGGAGCTAACATTTTATCCACTGAGGATGTCAGTATAGTGATGACAGCGGCTGTCAAACCATATTGGGAACTATATAACGTTATGTCTCATGTTTTGGATGGAGATGTAGGACTTATTCGAATTGTGAATACCTTACAGTGACTCTCCGCCACAATCAGCGCCCCTAATATAGCCTGAAAACCCTCTGCTTTCCCTGTACCAAACTTTCCAGAGTATGGGCCTCAGCAACCAAGCTATTAACCACTGTAATGTATTCGTCCATCATACAGATCTGCGAATCCTTTTTGGCCTGAGTATGATCTGCCAGTTCGTTCACAACCTTATAAATATACCTTTAATTTTCACACTGGTCCTTCCGCTGCAAGCTATATATGTGAACCTTTTATAAATACTTGCTTCCATTGCAGATTAAAAGGGTATTATATGGCCAACTGCCCTAACAAAACACAAGTGTATGCAATGCCACCTGAGGAAATTGAGCAGGGAAAAGCTTTAGTGGAGTAGAGATGGGACACTCTACCTCCGCTATGTTCAATCCACTTGTCCCTAAAGATTCCCAAGCATCTAATTGGGTAGGATTCTGAACTCAATTGAATGAATTGCTATACTAACACTTCTGTCAGGTACCCCTGCTTCCATTTCCAAAAGTAAAAATTCACCTCCAAGCCCCAAGTTCCACCAGGATGCGCAGAAGCCATGTGTGGCAGATCTTAGAATAGACCAGCACAAGTAACACGGATCCTTCGACAGCCACTGCCTCTTTAGTAGGGGTCAATGTAGCCATTTTGGTGGAGAAAATTGTCAATGAGTATCCTCAGGTTGGCAAAGACATCTCCTCCTTTTAGTAACATAAAGCCTTTGGACGTACATGTAATAAACACTGATGGTTCCTCTTACTCAGATTGTACTTATTTCTACATTTTCGTTTAAAACACAAAATCCGCTATATCATTGACATGGGAGCCCTTGTGAACATAGTCTCTACCCGGTTGGTGGCTAAGGTTCTACTAAAACCAGATGTGCACCATCGAGTAGTATATATGGAACTGCAGGGATGCATAGCACTGTGTCTGAAGGAGCATTTAGTGCATTGCCCTTATGCTTTGGATAGTCCAGGCTTCCGCTTCAGCGGTTGTTCTGCCAAATAATAACTATGACATGTTAATCAGCGCAGCATTTATGAGGAAATTTGGTGTTGTGATAAAAATGGTAGAAGAAACTCTTAATATTTTAGGGCAACAGATTCCTGTTTATTTTACCTCTTGTGGTCTTCCAATGGATATGTTCTGCTCTAGTCAAATCAATCTAGCATACAGTGACGGAGTGATTCCTGTTTGTTATTGACAACTAAAGCGGCGGACCAGGGTCCTCTCCAACCAGATTTATGAGTACAAAGGGATTCCGCTTTGGGCAGCAAGCGATTTGAGCCTACCATCTGGACATCAGTGCATAGTAGGGACTGAGCTTGAAATCAATGTCCCTAAAGGGCTTTATGAAGAAATCCGGGCTCATCACCAGCACTCTCAGCTTGAACCACATGTGTCTCCAGGGTTACTGCTACCTGGGAATGGGGAGGTGAAGGTGCTGCTAGCGAACTTACAACAGGAGACAAAAACGATCCAGTGGAACCAAGTGGTGGCTTACTTACACTTTGTTCCTATAGAGAAAGTTCGCCATATTAATAATTTCAGCTCCTGGGAGGATCTCAGACTACTGATAAGCTCTCTGTTCAGCGTATTGACCATGGTTTTGTGGGAAGCGTTTACTGGATTATCAAAGGAACAGCAAGAACAGGCTATGGCGTTATTTGATAAGTATCAAGATATTTTCACACATGACAATCATGATTTTGGGGTGCGCTCAAGGGGTGGTACATTGGATAGATACAGGGGATCACCCTCCCATTATATCAAAACCTATTAGATGTTCTAAAGCAGCGGAGGAGGTTGTCTCAAACGAGGTAAAACTAATTTTAATTTATTGTGGGGAAGGTCGACCATGGGACGGACACTTCCGAATATGACTCAGGAAAGACAAACTTAGTACCAGGGGAGGCACCCCAGAGAAGCGATGCTATCTATTGTTGCCAGCGGGAACGCCACTTATGGGGAGGGGGAGGGAACGTGTGAAGGGGCCTTAGCCACTATTGAGCATGTGTGGAGGAAGGGGTCTGATTTGATGAACCAGACTGGGAACCAGGAGGAGACGAGCTGTCAGCGACGCGGTGGGAGGTATCCAAACATCCACGCTTGAAAGTGGTCCACCAAATGAGACCGGAATCTGTGGACAGCTTCTGGGAGGGTGGGGATGGAGCCAGCGATGGCATCCAAGACAATCGTGTGGATAGTCCACATGGCGATTGCAACCACCAGAGCACGGAGGGAGGGTGGAAGGGGGATGCCATTGATGAAGCAAACATATCTCTTGACAGACTGAAGGGATGCTTTTGATCCTGGCCCAGCAGACGTTGAACTTCGCGCCATATCACTTTAGAGGTGGGGCACTTCTAATGCGGTGGAACAGCGTTCCATACTGGCCACACATGACACAGGATGAGTGTAAAGTGTTAGAGCGCTCAGCTGTACGATACACCCGCCTCAGGCAGCGCCACACATGAGAGCGGACTTGAGGCTGCAACAGAGGATGGTGTGCGTATTTCCAGATAGTCTTTTGGGTCTCAGTGAAATAAGGGATGTCCATCATGTTTAGGTAGTCCACCCTGGATAGGACATGGGGTCGAATGGGGATCACGCCATCATGGATGGGTAGCCCCTGTACCTCTTGTGTGAACTGAGGAGAGGGGCAGCCTCTTCAGGTTGTATGTCCGCTAATACAAATTCTCCACTCTGCACTTCACATGGAGAGTAGGATTCATTTGTAGTGGGTTTTAGTCCTGTGAGGACCTGTGGCCGATGTGTGCAATGCGAGGTATTTCATCAGGGAGTGGGGGTTTGATGGATTGTTGAGGCCCAAGGCTCGGGAGAAGTTGGAGTGGGCCGCGCGGAACCAGTGTTGGGATGGGAGTGTAGGAGCGGTGACGGCCGCGATCCAGGTGCCCAGGATCATGGCAGCATGGGCTTTGAAGTCCAGCAGGCCCATGCCACCTTGATGATGAGGGCCAAACATGACCTCTAGCTGTACTGGTGGAGAGCGGCCTGACCAAAGCCATCCTTGCAGCAAAGCATACAGGGATTTGAAGAAGCTTGGGGAGAAGGGGATAGCGTGGGCTCCAAACCAGACTTTGGATAGGAGCATAGAGTTGGCAAGAACAACCCTGCCAGTGAGGGTAGTAGAATGGGCTCTGAGAGAGGCGATTTGCTTCGTCACGTTGTTCAGTATATGGCACTCCATTACTGCTGACGCATATCCGCCTGCCTCCATCCACATGCCCAGATGGCGCACCGGTCCTATGGTAGGACGTGGCATGAAGGGGAGCACCAGTGGAGCGGTGTGTGTTGAGTTAGTAAGGCGTGGACGTGGGCGAGCAGATGGGCCGGGTTGGGAACTAATTGCTGGGGCCCAGCAGTTCTGAAACCGACCAAGGAGGATGATTCTAGTTTTGGAGGCGTTCAGTGCCGCGTTGCTTACCTGGGAATATTCTTGGATGAGGGCTTCAAGCGCGCGTGCATCTTTGTTATTAGACACCCCCACCACGCAGTCATCCGCAAATGACATCATCTTGACTGGGGTTTGGCCTGGCACATGGACCCCAGTGAGTTGGGCATTCACATTTCGCAGTGGTGGGTCAAGGCTGAAGTTGTATAAGAGCGGGCTGAGGGGGTCCCCTTGTCGCAAGCCCCTTTGAGGGCGGACTACTTCCATTAGGAAGCCAGGGCCAGATACTGCCATTGTTGCAGATTCCGTGAGCAGCATCACCCAGTTGATGAAGCGGGGGGTAGGCGGAATTGATGGAGGCAGGCCCTTAGGTATTCCCAGTTTACTCTATCATAGGACTTTTGTTGGTCCAAGAATACCAGTGCCCCAGAGGCTGTGGATTGACATGCATTAGCCACAGAGTGCACGTTATCCCAAATCGACCTTCTGGGGATGAAACTGAATTGTTCTGGGGAGATGGTGGCAGATGCTACAGTCCCTAAACGGTTAGCCATGATTTTTGTTAAAATTTTGGTGTCTGTGTTTGTTAGAGAAAGGGGGCGCCAGTTGGCTAAGTCAAGCTTATCTCCTTTCTTGAAGAGTGTGACAGTAAAGGCCTCATGTCCTCCTGGTAGAAGGCGCATTTCCAACAGGCTTTGGTTAAGTGAGGCTAGCAGCAATGGGGATATATATTTGAAATATTTTTTGTAGAACTCATATGGAATGCTATCTGGGCCTGGGCATTTTTGGTTAGGCGCACCATGAATGGCTGTCTATAATTTGTTCGGAGTAATTAAATTCATTATTTCTGGGTATCTGAAAATGGTGCAGATATGAGCTCGGTCAAGGAATTCCACCATTTTGGCTGGCTGAATTGGTTCAGCTCAGTATAACTCAGAGTAATATTTTACGTTTTGATTGCCACTTCAGCTGGTATGTCCACAATGGAATTATCCGATCTTCGCACCTGTGAGCAGGCCATGCTCTGGCTTGGTGTGAAATTTTTTTTAAAGGAGTATGCGGTGCACTTGTCACCTTTAGTGATGCGTGTGGCCCTTTTATTGGACATAAACCTGGTGTTTGTGTTGCCTTTCGAGTGCATTGAGGTGGGCAGCTGCCTCCGCCCACTTCTAGCCCCATGCAGGGCTGTATCCTGTGGCTGGGATATTGGACTCCAAGTGGGCCAATTCTTCCAGAGCGCGTGAGATAACCACTGATGTGTCTCGTGAGCATCTGGAGGAGAGATGGCGATAGTGGCGGATGGTGTCCTCTTTGAAAGTTGCCCATGTGGAAATGGGGTCCGTGCAAAATGGTGCAACAAACAATTTTGCTAAAGTTGCCTCTTCCACCCACGTGGAAAATCCTGGCGACGCAAGCTCAGGGGGGCGGATTTTGCACCAATGTGGGGCCTTTGCATCTGTGATGGGTAAGTGGTAGGTTATTGAGACCAGTCGGTGGTCAGAGAATTCCATTTTTATTGTTTTGAAGTGGGAGATGTGGGGTTGGAATTAAGCTGGCGTTAGAATAAGGTTGACGCGGGTCATAGACCTTAATTGGCCATTGTAGATGTGGGGATGCATCATGTTTTTAAGCAGTGAGGCATGTCGCAGCAGCACATCCATTAACCCAAGGGTGGCTTTTAGAACGCATAGTTCTATGTGACCCTGTGGGGCGTGGGGTGAGGGAGGCCACCGGTCTGTTGGCGAGGTTAGCCAACAGTTCATGTCGCCAACTAGGAAGGAATCAGGGGGTAGTGGGAGGGATTTGACCAATGAGAAAAATTCCTGACACTCGTGTGCACCATTTGGAGCATAGATGTTGACGATTGCGTGTGCAACGTCCGTTATGAGAAGGTGATGATGAGCACTCAGCCATTTAGGAATGTTTCTGAGGATATGAATTTGATAAATCATTTTTCCAAATTAGCACCCCACAGTGCTTCGACCAAAAGGATAGGGATGGGAGGAGCATTGTTTTCCAAGCTTCCTCAGAACCTCGTGGACAGTGGGACTCCTGGATGGCCAGGATATCCACGGGTAAATTGTGTTGTAAAAACTCAGTTTTCTAGCCCAGGATGGGGAGGCCTTGAGTCCAGCGATATTCAATGTCCCTAGAGTGAAGGTTTCCCCCATCACACCTTAGGTGTGAGGGGGTGGGTCCCTGGGCCCACCAGCCTCTTCAAGGTCCCCACGGGCTTTCACAGCAGCGTGGGTGTTAGCAGCAACACTATTGGGGTTTTTGTTAATTTTTGCATAAAGAGTCGCGTTGGCTTTGGCCTTCACTTTTTGTTTTCCCAACGTCAGACGAATTTTTTGTGGTGCAGATGAGTTCGGTGCACCGTCGAGTGGGTCAAAAAAAATTTTTCAGTTGGGATAGGTCCCAAGTCAGTTTTGACTGGATCTTGGGTGCAGCAATTGGGTGAGATCGAATCTCCCATCGGATCCTCAGATTGAGTGGCCCGCTCAGCATGGGCTTCCCAATTTGATTGGCTGATGGATTCCCAAGTCACTTCCACCGCGAAGGTCTCCATGTCCTATGGCGTTGTGAGTGTGGGATGGCGGTGGTGGCCTTGGCTGCTTCCTTGGCCGTGGCCCTATGGGCCTGCTTGGCCTTCTTCCACTCCTACAGGGAGATGGGCTTTACCAATAGGTAGCAGCCTTGTGCTCCCCACGGAAAGCCTCCTTGGTGCTTGCGGTTGGTTTGTAGTGCGCCTCTCCGCTGGCCATGGCTGCTGAGGGGTGCTCTTGGAATGTGACGCCCTCCTTGATGGGGCATGCATGCGCCTTATGGCCGAATGTGTCACAGTGGGTGCAAATGGGGGGCGCGCTGTCCACGGTTACCCAGAATGGGTGGGTGGTATGCCCTGCGATATCAATAAAAGTGGAGTGCGGGATATGGGTTAGGTCCTTCGCGATCTCCTCAGTTGGGGTCAGAACTGCGATGGCTTTGCCAGTGCACAGGTGTGGCATCAGCGTGAAGCATTGCATTTCAAAAGATTGTATTTCGCCATATATGGCGAGACCATCTTTCAGGTGTTGCTCCAAAAAGTCACGTTTTACCGTAGTAGGCAAGAAGTCAAACGTGAGGAAAATTTGGTTTGATTTTGTCCATCTGGTGCATTTGGTTTTGATGATCTGTTGCCCTTTGGGGAGGTCAACCACTATGCGCACCACTGCAGCCTCATCTGCTGCTTTTTTGCTTTTGAAACCTAGGTCCAGCCAACCGCGTGACATGGAGTGAGGTGCAACGTACACCGCAGTTGGGAAAATTTTGTGTACATCTTCACAAAATTTTTCCCATAAGGCCGTTTTTTGGATGTCCAGATACACACGGACTCTGAATTCCACCGACAAAAGTGGTTGGGAGTGTGGCATATTGATGTACTGGTTGCATTGTGCTTGCCATGCGAGTATCTCTGGGGAAATTGTGACCGCCAGTTTTTTGAGATTTTTGTCAATTCCGCCAGATTCTCCGGGGCGTTTTCAGAACGTTGGAGGCCACGGGCCTTCCGCCTGCTCCTCTTACCCTGCTTGCCCAACTGCTCCCAGACATGGACGCAGACTAATCTCCTCTGTGAGATTATCAAACTAGATTTAGTTTTGAATTGAATAGGTTGCAAAAGTGTTTGCAACGAGAAAGAAAAGTTTGAGGTGGATAAAATTATTGTGCAGGGGATTCTAGAGCCATCGAACAGTCCATGGGCATCAACAGTGCTCATTGTAAAGAAAAAAGATGGCTCATATCAAGTGGTTATTGACTATTATAAACTCAATAGTGTAACAAAGAAGGATTCTTACCCTCTTCCATGGATTGATGATGTGTTGGACGATTGGGATGGGCATATTATTTCTCTGCCATGGATCTGATCTCAGGGTACTGGCAGATCAAATTGCCATCAGCGGAATGGTAGAAATGCGCTATTATCACTTTGTGAGGGTTATTCCAGATAACTCACATGCCTCAAGGGTTGTTCAACGCCCTGGCTACGTTCCAGTGGGCCATGGATACGATTCTGGGTTATTTAAAGTTGTCCTGCATTTTAATTTACCTTGATGATATAAATGTGTTCTCATGGACGTTTACTGAGCACCTGCCCACTTGGAACAAGTGTTCCATTGCCTCGCTACCAATAAATCAAAATTAAGCCTCAGAAGTGCCATTTCTTTAAAAGAATAATTGGAATACCTCTGGTTCTTTGTGGATTCAAATGGGCTTAAACTGCTGCCAGCTAAGGTGGAAGCAAAAAGCAAGATGACTCTCCCAGGTAGTAAGCAGGATATTCAAGTGTTTTTGGGGATGGTCAGGTACTACCAACGGTTCATTCCCAATTTCAGTTGTATCAGGGCCCTATTAATTTGTGTTGTTAAACAAAAAACGCTTCTTATAAATAAACGGATTTATGCCAGAACACTTTTGATGTGTTGCGCACCGCGTTAGCAAGCGCATCCAATTTGCAATATCCCAACTTTAACAAACAGTTTATAATTCAAACGGACGCTTCCCTCTCCGCTATAGGGGCAGTATTATCTCAGAAGGACGACGATGGCATAGAACGTCCTGTTGCATAATGTAGTTGAAGCTTGAACTGTCACGAACAGAACTACACTGTTACTGAGTGGGAGTGTTTAGTGGTGATCTACATTTACAAACAGTTTTGGGTATATCTACATGGGGTATGATTCCAAGTAGTGATGAACCATGCTTCCTTGCGTTGGCTGCAGAATCTGCATGAAATGGAAGAGCAGCTCGCACGTTGAGCACTGAAGCTCCAGGCATACAATTTCAAGATTATACACTATCCTGGAGCAAAACATCAAAATGTGGATTGTCTTTCCCGGCTGCTAACAGCCACTATCACAGTGGATTTAGCTGACATAATGTATGAGAAGCTGGTGGTGAACAAATACCAGGATGAGCCGCCACATGTGATCATAAGTATTAGAGGGACTCAGGGCAGATACTTTCTTATGTGGGGGTGAACTATATAAGTGGATGAGACTCGACGTTGAGTTTCCCTAAACCTTTGGCCGGACATGAGATTATTATAGATGCTCTTTGGGCTGTAGGTCATGGAAGATTGTGGAAAACGCTGGAGTTTTTGTGACCCCAATACTACTGGGAGAGCATGCATTATGACGTACTGGAAATATTTAGTTGTTGCCATCAGTGTCAAGTGGAAACACCATTCCACAAGTAAACCACATACCAGCTGGCTAAACCTTAGTTTGCCTGGCACACCGTTTCCATTGATGTAGTGGGACCTCAGCCAACTAGCTCCAATCAATCCAAGTATATAATCATCGCCATTGATCATTTGACACAATGGGTGGTGGCCAGGGCCATTAACAACTTGGGCGTCATCACCAATGCCAAGTTTATTATGGAGTGTGTTATACAGCGACATGGCTGCCCGCAATTCATTCTAATGGATAATGGAACCAATTTCACTTTGCACATTCTGCTGAAGTTGAATGAGTTGATGGCAATCCATGGGGTTTTGACCATCTCATATCATCCAGAATCAAATGGAATGGTGGAGCGGGTTAACGGAACCCTAGTAAACATACTCCATAAATTGGTAAAGGATTGACCCTCAGAATGGAGTGCCCTTCTACCTACAGCTGCGTTCGCATATAATATCAGCTATCATTCATCCACTGGTAAGAGCCGTTACAACTGATGTATGGTCAACATTCAGCTCTTCCTGCCTTGCTTTACTCGTGTGTGGAGGATACTGGTGGGGTGGACCCCCAGCGATATTTGAAAACTCTTACAGATACATTGATCAAGCTGCAAACAGAAGCCTACTCTACCAGTCTGGCTAAATAAATTTGTGATCAGGCAATCAATCAGAAGAGATGAAGTAGACTTCTGCTGTTCATTGTAGGGGACCATGTTTTATTCTACGATCAGCACGGTTTTGGGAGTAAAAATAATTCTCCAGCATTTGGGTCAGCCCATTTGAGATAATTGAGAAGACTGTCATGGATGTCTGCACCATCAAGAAACCTGTGGGGGGTCAGATCATCAACCGTTTTCACATGAAGTTCATTTGAACATACAAACAGTAAGAGCATATCATCCAGTCAAAGGGGGGGGGGGGTAATGTCAGGAAGTTGATATGACTGGACGATATGCTAACCATACCAGCAGATCAGAGGGGGAATCGAGACAAGGCTTGAGATTGATGAAAAGAGGTATACAAATAATAATCAATTGAGATGTCATACAAGCGGCGAGAAAGGGGGAATTGTGACAAGATTCAATATGAATGAGAGTTTCTATTAAAAGGGAATACGAATAGAAGACTACCAAGCTGAGGATGCATCTGGCTTGGGGAATCAAGATATAAAGATTCACATGGAGGATTGAGAGAAGGCCTTTTTTTAGTAATAAGGTTGTTGGAGAGAGGTCTGAAAATTAGTAAATAATAAAGGTCAAAATAAGGGGTGATAGCTCCGTGTAAAGTTTATAAGTTTTTATTAGAATCAGCGATCTTCATATCGGCTGATTTGGTTGCTCAGTGGCTAAAACCCTGTGCAAACTGAATTTATGGAATCAAGACTCTATGCTGAGAATTAACAGTGGACCAGGGCATAATACTTGTGTCTGGTAGGAATTTGATGGCCAAAATCATAGCAATTTTCATGGGTGAATAGGGCTTCAGGATTTGACTTGTGGAACTCAGCTACCAACTACTTGCAATTCTCACAATCCTTTGCACTTACCAACTATTTTCATAGGCTGGGTAGCCTTTCCATTCAACCAAGTACTGGACTGACCTTCAAGATTTTCTTGAGGCCATTATTGCCTCCACTTCGGCCTCTTGAGAGTCTGCCACAATAATAGGCTCAAGGGTAGAATGAGGCTCTCTCTTAAAGGGGAATAGTTGAGAGATGTGGAAAACATAGTGTCTTTTCGAATGGGCAGGAAGCTTGATAAGGTATGCACCATTGCCAAATCCTTCTCTACTTCAAAAGGACCAGAGCGTTTACTAACCACCTTCCTGGAGGGAACCTTCATATTCAGGTGGCAGGTGTCAAGCATAACAAATGAGCCTAAAGAGATGTCATGCCTAGGAATTCGTTTTCTATCATCAAACTTCTTATAGTCTTCAATGGCTTTTGATAAGTGTCCTTGGACAAGCTTTTGGGTATCTCAGATCTTGGTGATCTGGTCCTCTGCTGCGGGGATTGTTGAGGTTAAGCGTGCTCCAATCTGGAAAGATGGGTTGTAACCCAATGTTGCTTCAAAGGGGAGAATCCAGTGGAAGAGTGTGGGGCATTGTTGTAGGCAAATTGCACTAAGGGAAGGTCTGTGGCCCAAATGTCCTGGGTGGCTGAGGAGTAACAACGTAAATATTGTTCTAACACTTGATTAACTCTTTCATTTTTCCCATCTGATTGTGTGTGATATGCTGTAGAACGGCAGGCTTTGATGTTAAGAAGTCCCAGTAAGGCATCCCAAAACCTGGCTGTGAACTGTGGACCACGGTCATTTACAATTTCCGTTGGGAGTCCAAACATAAAGAAGACATGTGTGATGAAGAGTGCTGCAGTATCTGCCGCTGTTATAGTAGTGTTGCATGGAATAAAAAATGCAAACTTGATGAACCTATCTCAACCACCATTATGGCATAAAACCCTTGGACATGGGAAGTTCAACAATAAAGTCCACTGAGACTGACGTCCAGGGACCCTCAGCTTGTTGCAAAGTGTAGAGAAGTCCCTTTTTTCCTGTGCGGCTGATTTAGAGCGAACACAGGTAACACAGCTTAATACACAGGCTGGGATATTCTTGGAGAGCCCGTGCCAATTGGAGGTTCTTTTAACTAAATTGGCGCATTTCTTTAATCCAGGCTAACCTACTGTAGGTGGGGTGTGATGCTCTTCAAAAACCTGCATGCGCAGGGTGGCTGGGACCCAAATTCTATCCTGAAAAGAAGATTATCCCATCCTTTAAGTGGTACAGGGGCCGTTTGCGCTGCTTAGTCTCCAGGTCATTTACCACTTCAATTCCCTCTGGGCAACATAGTTGACCTGCTAAAACGCATTCACACAAGGATGTTTCTGGAGGTATATCGGCATAGTATACCATGACAGGGGCGAGGGAGAGGATCATGGTGGAAGGCACCACTGTGGTGAGCTCAGAAAAGTCATCCTCTGGGTTTGAAGCCAAGGCAGGGTTGCAACTCAACATATCTGGCAGCACATTTAGGGGCCCTTTTATGGACTCATACTTAAAGTTAAAGTTGCAAAGATCCCTGTATATGCATGCTTGATGGTGAGATAGCTTTTGGGGCTTCCAATAATACAATAAGGACTTATGGTCAGTGCGTACTGTGGCTTCATGCTTTACTCCATGAAGAAGATATCTCCAATGAGTCAGCGACTGTACCACCGCAGCCAACTCTTTATCATAGCCCATGATTGTTCTGTGGAGGTAATTCCTTGAGAAGTATGCAATCGGATGCTACCAATCTTCATGCTCTTGCAATAGTACCGCTCCCACTGCAAC
>JAKSZP010015173.1:0-37348 GCA_022478985.1 Massospora cicadina
AATTGTTACAACAGTTTTAAGAATTCTGCATCAAGGTTTCAACAAACAGGAACCAGCACAGGATGGCTGGACAATTCCCTACTCTAGGCCGACCTTGAATTCAGCAAAAACTATTAATAGTAACGAACCTGCCCCTTTGGCATTGCAACCTCAATCTGCTGAACCCCAAAAGGCCAAATGGGTACCAGAACAATCAGGTGCGTGTGGGTTGGGCATCCCAAACCTTTTCCTGACTACTTGGGACTGTCCTTAAAAGAGATGCCCTGGGATATCACATTACCTATTGAGAAAAGACGTTGCCACTTAAATCAGTTTAATTTTGGAAAAACCATAATTTGGACGCCTGAGGACAAACTGATGATGACTTGGCCTGCAGTTAACCTTTTGGAGTCAGATATCATGAAAGCTTCCTACTGTAAGTCCAGGGGAATGTCCCCTGTGTGTTGACTGGGCTCTCTTTCTATTTCCAAACAAAAAGGCTCCAAATAGGGTGGCAGTCCCTCTTGTCACCCAGGGTAATCTCGCCCACGTGGTAGATGGATGCTGGGTAACAGCCCTCCCTCTTTGGGCCCCTCCCCTGGTTCCCACATTTTTCTCTCTGGTACTGGTATGCTAGATTGGGGAAATTTGCACCAAAATTGTCAAACTTAAGTCAATCATTCTGAAAACAAGTGGAAATGAGCCTGACAATTGGGATCCACATAGTCGAAAAGGAATAAAGTTTGACTCATTGGCCAGAATCGCTGACAGTTTTGACTCAGTCAACTCCTTGATCATCAAAATTAACCCCCTCCCAAAATCATTGGATATGATACCCAACGCGCAGGTAGCAGCATTGAACACCATTAGTGATAGTTCAAAGCTCTCTTCCAGTCAATTGGGTGTTGAGGCTGACGCAATGTTTTTAACCAAATGAATGGCCCAGCGACTGGCCATGGGCGGGTTGGGCATCCCAAACCGAGACTTGACTGCATTTCTGGCAGTTACCATGATGGTGTCTAGCCCAACCAAATGGGACTGCCCCTTACATGGGGTGTCCTTGGGGGATTCCCGTTGCTTGTTGGGCTAGACACCATCATGGTAACTGCCAGAAATGCAGTCAAGTCTCGGTTTGGGAGTTCAAGGTTGAACTGACAGCGACTTGGCCTGGCGCTGAATTCTTCAATATCAGTTCCCAGTGAACTTATATGTCTCCATTCCAGAATAATTCGCTGGTTAGGTCAAAATTGAGGGACCTGATCCCAGATTGTTTCCTCTCCAATCAACCTCTATTTAATCAGTCACGTTGCACTGATAAAATTGTTAGTCAATTTATCTTTCCTAAATTTCCCATTAAAAACTCTCCAAGAAATTAGTTTTTATATTGAAAGATAAACCCCTTTTCCGCTGATCCTCACACTCCCCTTGGGGTTAATGGCCATACTTTTCTGGATTTTATTATGTGCCTGTATGAGATTCTGGCTCACCGGCAGTTTTTGGGAAAATCTTTTTCCATTTCCATATCCATCATATCAGCAGCAGTGCCTTTGGCATTCCAGTTTGCCATTCGGGTGCTCTGGCACCTAGGCTAACAGGCCAGTCTAATTCTTACATGCTGTTTGCCTGCCACCTACCACTCAAAGTTCCACCATGTTAGGTCGAAATTTTAAGTAACTTATCCCATGCATTTCAAAGCTATTTATAAATTGCCAAGCATTAAAAATTGTCCCACACTTGAAGGATTGACTCAATTTTCTTTATAAAGATTCAATAAATTTCCCTTGCTCTGAACCCAATTTCCAGTCTAAAATGTTCTTTTTGGTATCATGTGACACATGTCAATGTGGAATTACAGTGCATTCAAAATGGGCCATCATGGAAATGTTGTTGATCTTATTGCTCTCCAAGTTAGCTAGGCCTACCATGCTTAAGACTTACTGAACTTTTCTCTGATGGCTAAAATGCTTCGCCGCCTGAATCTAAGCACTTTGTGGGTGAAGTTATCTTCACTACAGTTGATAATCAACACTCTCACTGACAACTCTATTCCAATTTCCCCTATGAGGAATCTAAATTTTCACTGTTCTGATCCTTCATTTTCCCACGCTCAAGCCCATGAGCCCTGGGTCTGCGACAGCCTGGCTTTTCACTGGGTTACTTATCAATTCTGTATCCTGTCAGCGCTAGTTGTTCATCTACCTCCCAGCCCATCTGCTCTTCATTCAAGCAGCATTACCTCTGGCATTCTGGCTCATATTATGCGCGCTTTTTCATCCTGACTGGATGGCCAGTCTAGACTTTATCTGTCGCTTTCCTGACACTGAGGGCCATATGTAAAAGTTACTTCCTTAGTGGTAAAGATACCTTGGTTAGATGGTTCAAATGTTTCATGCGGGCTTACATTTGGTGCTTTAAAAATGACAGAACAACAGCAATGGAAGCTCACCGTGTGAGTATTATCAGTTTCATAACTAAAATGGTATCAAAGCCTGATATAGCTCTGTATAGGACTCATAAGCATAGCAAAGAGCAATATGAGCATCAGAGTTGTTTAGCACATTAGCTCCAGATAGTATTGAGACTCACAATAGAACCGTTCAGCAAATTATGTAATTGACTTTTCTTATTAATCTAAAAATAAAGAAATAGCAACTTCCGCGTTGTCTTACATTCTGCACCACCAAACTCTTTTATAAAATTTTCTTGGCATTACAATAGATCATTCCAATTTTTTGTAATTTAGACATTATTAACCCTGACTTACAGAAAGCGAAGAATTCAATAAATTAGACAATTTAATAGTCTCAGTGGCACCACTAATACTTAGTTAAAATAACGCAGTAAAGTTGTGTACTTTTTTATTTTTAAAACTTTGGTAAGTTGACCAAAAAAATGGGCACCCCTTGCACAAGGGCGCAATGGCAGTGCCAGTTTGGATTACCCTTCCAAGCTAGCATTCTGAGGAGAAATCATTAAGCAATTTTATATTACTGGCATAGGTGGGATAGAGAGCTCAAAGGAAGCCTCATAACCCGCCATCATATTTGCCAATCTTGAATGAATTGACCCTTCAGCACAATGTTAGGTGAACTCATGATGGAGTTGTTTATCATTCCATAAAAATTGATCCGTTCTGCCACAAACTGCTGTTCAACAACCTCAAACTTCTTTTGTAATAGTGGTGAGAAGTGTTCTTAACTCAATAAACTCCTGATCTTGTAAATAAACTAAGTTTTCAAAGAAGGGGATTTTATTCTTGGACTCAACAAGGGAGTTAAACCCATTATGCTCCAAGCTGCCAAGGTGGATTAATGGGTTCCTCCGCAGTAGCTTCCAGAGTGGGCGCTTGAATGTTCCAAGGTACTACCTCATCAAGCCAATCATGAAACCACAATTATTCCTCTGTTAGGAAAATGAGCCAGTAGACCAAGTTTTCGCTGGCTCAAGGGAGCAGCCACGTTAGAGTCCATAACTCATGCTAGTAACCAAGGAAATATTCTTGTTCAGCCTTTATAAAACTTTGGGTTGGTATTGGGTAGCACTTCTGCCCCCTGTAATGAGCACCACTGTTGAAACTGGCACTTAGGCATCAATTTTCAAGAAATTAGGTTCGCACACACACCATACCAGACATTGTTTGAAGATAGTAATTTGGATAAAATCAACCACTAAAAACCTTCATGTAGATAAAAGGGCTTTTATCTAATTAAATAAGAGTAATCTCCCATAGTATCTAGTACTGCTGGTGGTTCCTAAGCTTGCATTCAAATATCTTGTAGATCAAAACTATCTACTAAGTCGAGAAGACCCCCTTGAAACTGGTAAGCTCACTCAGATATCCTCTCTCTACCGTTGTTCTCATTGGTGTAATTTGTGTAGACTAGACAGCTACTTAAATTGGTATAATACTGGATAAATCTTCCAATTATGCCGAGGAAGAAAGTGAATATAATGGAGAGTATTTTCACAGAAGAAAAAACTAAAAATATCTTAATTCCACCAAAGGTACTTGAATCACTGGCAGCTGGCCATAATAATCATAATAGACTCTATTACTGATATTCTAAGCTGATGCAGGATAGAAAGCATGTTGATGCTTATCAGAAATTTGAGGCAACTAACAGATTGAAGCCTCAGCGCTGGTGGTCAATAATATAAGGGAATGAGAAATTTGTTGGTGGGTTATAAGAGATTAATCAACAGTATAATGATAAGGTAACAGCTCCATAAGAACCTAAGCCACGTGCCTTATCAATCATAAAGACAGAATCAAATCATATTATAAAATTAGTTGGATATAATAAGATATAGAATGGATGGTTAGCCTGGTATGGTAATTCCTTCTTCCACTCTAGTCAGGTTTTGTTCAACACATGTTTAAAACCTGTACTAGATATCAAAAAATCTCGGTATGGTATATTTATCCCAAGGTTAACCTGCCTCAATTACTTTAAAATTAGATATAGTATAAACTGGTGGTTGATCAAACCATTTACAACAGCCATAGCACTTGATGGAACCTTTGCCAAGTTTTAGGATGTCTGAGGTTATTGATACACTAGCGATGCCAATCAGTCATTGCCTTGTTGTTTTACCCTCTTCAGCATGTGCATAATTTACAATTAAAGATAAATATCTTAAGACTTCTAAAAACTTGCCCCCACTTCTTATCTTAAGGAGGTTCAGGCTCTCCCCCCTAACTTTGGTGGAACTTTAACCAAGGTAGAGGTTGTCATCAACAAGGTATGTGTTATTGCCTTTCTTGACACTGGTTTCCTTACCATATTATCACCAATAAACTTATCAAAAAGGCTAATTTGCGCCTGACCTGGAATACTCCCAAGAGTATGGAATTGCGGGTCCCAACAGTACTTGCGCTACCAGGGCATAATGCTCCTTAAATATCATGATTTGAAACTTATCCTGTTGACACCTGCTTTGGCCTTCTATAACAATACTTACAATATGCTTATTGGCACTCAATTTATGCTTTTGTATGACGTAATCGTCAATATAAAACAGGGTTATCTCTCCCTTCTTAACTATAAGATTCCCCTGGTTTTACACAATAGAGATCTAAGTAAGAAATAATATTTTTAGTTTGTTGAGTACCCTTCCTCTGCCTTATTGGTGCACTATACCACAACTAGGAAAAATACCAAAAAGTTGCCTGATTTTGTAGATGCTACAAAGGACTGTTCTTTTTTATGTTTCAGAAGAGGTTTTGATCAATTCTGGTGAACAAAGGGTGATTAAAACCAAGGTCACTTTACAGCTCCCCCAAAATTGCTTATTTCACATAACAAGCCTCAATAAAGTAAGCCCTTTAGAACTTAAGCATTGCTGGCAAACTAGATCCTGCTTACCAGAGAGCTATTGATATTTTATTGGTAGAATTTATCATCAAGTACATCATTGAGGAAAAACATCAGGAGAATGTAAAGAGACTGTTGATCCCAATTGAGGATACTTTAAAAATTCAATGTATTAGTTCTATGTTAATATGAGCATACCTACTGGAAAATTGTTAAGTATTTTGCCTAACGTTCATATTTCAGATGAACTAACCTCCAAAAAGCTTAAAAAAGTTTACTCTTTATTGGAGGCCTATAGTGATATATTCTCTAAAGCTGATATCAACTATTGGCACAAAAATGATTGAAGCCACACAATTGATGTTGGTGATGCTCATCTCATCCGGTCCAACCCTTATCATAAGTTAAAATTCAAAGAGCAAAAAATGAGGAAAGAGCTCAAACAATTACTAATCGTTGGATTACTACTACCTTTCAAGATCCCTTGGTCATCTCCTCTCTCTTATAAAAAACAGAGGTCATCAAGTAGTTTATGGACTACCAAAAACTGAACAACCTTAAAAAAGGATAATTATCCTATCCTGCGCACTAATGATGCTCTGTCATAACTCTCTGGTTTGAAGTCTTTTCCTCTATGGACTTGGCCAGCAAATACTGTCAACCGGATCTTTCCCCACAAGACCAGGAAAAATGAGCTCACATTTTCAGTAAAGGCTTATTTCAACCCACTCAACTACGTCTGAGGTTTTCAATGAGCCCACAACTTCAATTGAGCAATGGATCACATTTACAGTATCTTAATCTAAGTTGTGTGATTGTCTATCTTGATGTCATCACATTCTTTTCTAAAACTTTCAACAAACATCTCACTTATCTAAAAGAAAATATTGCAACGACTTCATTAGTTTAACATCAAGTAGTACCCTCAAAGTGCACTTTTTCAAAAAATAAATTGGATTTTCTTGGACAGCCTATCTCACAGGAAGAGATTCAAACATTACAATATAAGGTTTTAGTAATATAAAAATGCCTCCTCCACAAAACCTACAAGCTATCCAGGTGTTTTTGGGTATGATAGTTTATTACAAACGCATTCCCAAGTTTGTCCAGCTCACTGAGCCTCTCATATGACTATTGGCTAAAAACTTTTTTCTATTGGGTTGCTGAACAAAAGGCCGCGTTTGAGATGATAAAGAAGTTTCTAAAGCAACGGCCTATCCTATGTCATCTGGACTATGGTAAATTCTTTATTTTGTTTACTGACGCCTCTGATTACGCCTAGGAGCCATACCGGCTCAATTAGAGGAGAACAATATAGATCATACATTTTCATACTTCAGAAAGATGCTTTCCAAATCTGAACGCACTACGGTATCACAGAGAAGGATTTTCTTTCTGTACTAATCGCAGTAAAACATTACCGCCCTATTTTATATGTACCTTCATTTACTGTGGTTACTAACCACGTCTCATTAAAGTGGGTACAAAATATGGAGAACCCACTGGATGGTTGGCTCGTTGGGACTTGAAGCTCTAACACTATGATAAGAAAATGAAACCAAGCTGTAATTTGCTATCTAAATGTCTGATGGGTTGTGTTGGACAATATTAAATTCCAATATTGCAAAAAGAGCATTTAGAATGTAAATGGCAATAATATTGACCAAAAGACCCTGGTCAATTCTTGATGGAACCCCTTGAATCAGGGCAAAGTAATTTCCCCCACTCCTCGCCAAATAGGCCTACGGTTAGTAGCAGGGTTACGCCAAATCAAGGGAAAGTTCAGGGGAGCATTCAAAGGCCCTCCGCGTCCTACAGATATCTTAGTTCAAACTACACCATGGAGACTGGCCCCTTTTATATAGTTGGAGGGGGTCCCACAAGGTGCAAATATTTTCCATTCTTTGATTGGGTCAAATATATTAAATCCTTACCTTACAGATCTATCCTACCTGCTAATACCCTCCATTGGCCGGTCTGTTAAAGTGAGGCAAGTCTCAAGAGCTCTGATAGGTAAAATCCCCATATTTCCTAATTTGGAAATTACTAGGCCAATCCAAACTTTGAGCCTCAAAACAATTAAATACTAAACAATGAGATATTGAAAGGGTTCACTTTTTGTCCCCTGATCGGAACATAATAAAAAAAAACTTTATAAAATCCAACGTTTTTAATTATTAGTATTTTATTATTTTAATATATATGGTTTACATATTCCCTCAAAAATTTATTCCAGAAGTTTAAAATAAAATTTCTTCTGCGAAAATATCGTTGTAATTCAGTTAAAAATGCAACTGTGAGCATGCCAACAGCCTGAATTCCAACAGGTTGACTTGGCTGTATATCCTTCACTTAGATATAATGAAGCTGAGAGGTTACATGATCTCCTCATGACTCCTGATGCCTGGGACTATGCGGATGAACCTGGTAAGACAAAATGTTAAAGTGACTCCTGTGCAACTCTAAGGTGGAGAGTGGGAAGCTATACAAAAAGATGGGGGCTAATTGGCTGTCCTATTTTCACCTTCAGAATGAGTACTTATTTATCTTGGGGGTCACTCTACCCTGGGGCAAGAAGATTATAGAAAACCTATGAGTGGGTTTAAAATCAGAACTATTGGGAGGTAATGATGAAATCCATTATCAAAGTCCTGGATGTCTGTTTAACCAGCAAAAAAGCAATTCAGCTGCAAGACCAAATAACAATCAACTTACCTTACCTCACCAACCATTCCATATGATAAGCCTAGATATTGTAGGTAACTACCCCAGACTGCCTGTGGAGATAGCTAAATACTAGTGTCAACTGATCACTTCACAAAATGGGTTGAAGCAGTGGCGCTCCTAGCCCAAACTGCTAAAGTTACCTCCATCTTTCTTTATCAGTTCATGTCCATCCACCATGGTTGCCCCAGGTCATGATCTGTGACAATGGGAAAAACTTTATCTCCAGAGTAGTCAAGATTCTGGCTACCTCCATGAGAGCGCAACTATACTTCTCGGCTCTCTATAACCCTTCTATGAATGGTACTTTAGAAAGATAAAATGGAACTTTAGTTATTATACTACAGAAAATGGCTACATCTAATCCTCTCCACTGAAATTAGTTCTTTCCCGTTCCCTTATAGCCTATCAGATTAGTCATCCCCAGATACTCAAGACGTTTTCTTCCACGTTCTATATAATTGAGAGCCAGGGTACCTGCTCTCCTAGCTAAAGATATTTTTTCTGATAAAATGGATGATCCTGATAAGGCCATGAGGCACTTGGCTTAACACATCATCCAACTATAATCTGATGCAATTATTAATCTAGCAAAAACTGTCACCAAAGAGGGCCAACCAGCTAATGGCTCAGACTACCTCTGCCCTCTTTAAAATCTCTGACTTAATTTTGTATATTAATTGAATTACTACCAGAAGTGAGAATCTTGGGTCCATCAGGGAAGAACCTTTTTCTGACGCCTACATGAGAGGTGATGCATATTACATAAGGTATCTTGTCTCTGAGGTTATTGTTAACCAAGTTCATGGTCAGTTCCTATGCCCCTATTCACCCCTATCATTAATGAAGGGGGTAATGTCAGACAATGAGAGGTTTTGTTGGTTAGTAATTGATCTGATTTGAATAATTCAAACGTTAATATAAACTTTGCTGCCAGTTCTCAGTAAAATCATGTTGATTGGAGTAATGTTTTACTCCCCTTATTCAGCTGAACAGATCATTTTGAGATGATGGGGTAACTTTGAACCCCTGGAAAAATAAAGAAATTGACCCTGAAGTCCACCCAAGTGCCAGCTTGAACTTAACTAAACTTACTAGGGGAAAACAACCTCCTTGTATAGACCTGAAGGGTGTTCAGGGGAGTAAAAATATTTTATCAACCAGTTGCCATTTAGGAACTCAGGTAATCAGCTGATCTGACAATATAATATAAGATGGCAAAACTATGGGATTATATCAAGAAGCTACCTATGATTATATCATCCTGGAGGTCAATTTAATACTTAAACTTAAGCTTTGCCAAGGTTAAAATGTTCTCAAGAGTGTTGATAAGCTAAATCATCATAGAGGTAAATTAGGATATCTTTGCCTAACCATGAATTTCCTGGTTTCTCACTAATAGCCTTGGAGTAGCCTAAATAATAAGATGTGATAGCTTAAGGGGTCTCTTTCAGATCCTTAGTCCTATAATACTATAATCTACTTAATAAAACACATCTACTGACCAATGTACTGATTTACTGATTGACTGACTGGCTGGCATCTGAAACCTTCAAGCTGATAGATTCAATCAATTTGGAAAAATGGTGAGAATTGGTGAAGATTATTAAATCTGAAACTATCATATATGATAGGTTCAATCTATTTGAGTGTGTGGGTGAGATTTGGAAAATGTTTGCTAATAATTCACCAAATTACTTACCTGAAAAAAACTTAAGTCTGATAGGTTTAATAAATCTAGGTGAGTGGGTGATAATTGCCAAATAATATCAAATCTGAAACTATCAAGTATGATAGGCTTAATCTTTTTTAGTAAGTGGTGAGAATTAGTGAATATTACCTAATAATGTACCAAATTGCTCACCTGAAGTTAATTGAGTCTGATAGGTTCAATCTATTTGGGTGAGTGGTGTGATTGGCGAATAATATTAAATAATTTACTAAATTGCTCACTTGAAACTAAACAAAAATCAGTATTAGTTTTAAGTAGATTAATCTAAGTTAGGAAATTAGCTCACCAGCCATGAGGGAAACAGCGAAGCTTTTAGTCTGAGTAGCTCAAGAGTAGCACTGGCACAGCTTATAGGCTATATAAGTGTGAGTTTATAAATAAGCCTGAGCAACTCCAGGTAGCTCCACTTTATAATATAAACCTTAAATCAATAAGTTCAAATTCTCTGGGAATAAATAACCCAAGCAAAGCTGGGCAACTCCGCTATTTACTTAATAAAACACATTCACTAACTGGCTGAGTGGGGTCTGACTGAATTCTGAAAGCTTGAGGTCTGATAGATTTAATCTATTTGGATTAGAAGTTGAGAAGTGCCAAATATTAGCTAATAATTCACAAAAACTTGCTCACTTAAATTGATCAAGTCTGATATTTTTAATCAATTTGGGTGAGTGGGTGAGAATTGGCAAATATTATCAAATAATTTACCATATTGCTCACCCAAAATTAAACAAAAATTAGTATTAGAGGTCTAAATAGATTAATTAGTTAGGATATTTAGCTCACCAGCCACGAGGGCAACACAAAGCTGTTAGTCCAAGTGGCTTGATAGTAGTTCTTGCACAGCCTAAAGGCTATGGAATTATGAGCTTATCATTTGATTAACTTTAAATACCGTAGCAAAGCACAGGTATCTGGATGTTAAGCTTATATAATTTTAAGAACCTGCTTAATTTTGTTCCCCTAATTAATAAAATACTATTGGCAAGTTAAGTAACAAATTGATTTAATAGTTTGGAAGGCATGGTATGTACATAATGATCTTAAATATAGAGAAACTAGCGGAGCTACCCATTATTGCTCAGGTTTATTTATAAGCTCACACTGATAGCATATAGTCTGTGCCAGCTCTACTCTTGAGCCACATGGACTAACAGCTTCGCTGTTGCCCTTGTGACTGGTTAGTGATTATTCTAACTTTACTTAATCAACTTAAAACTCTAATGCTCATTTTTGTTTAGCTATGGGTGAGCAATTTAGTGAATTATCTGATAAAATCCACCAATTCTCACCCACTTGAAAAATAGATTGAACCCATCAGACTTTTAAGTTTCAGATGTCAGTCAGTCAGTCAGTAAATCATTATGTCAGTGAATGTGTTTTATATTATATGTAATTTTAATGAAAACATTAACTTCAAGATTTTTACTTATCTTTTATCATTAGAGGGGAAAAATTAAAAATGGCATATCAAGTTTTTAATTTTGATATAGTATTAAGGGAGATATTTCATATGGTCAAAAAACACCTTTTTGACATAATTTATAAAGATATTTCCTGTAGCACTTTTGTGTTATTTGATTGAATCAATAGGTTTATTTTGTTTAATGAGTGGTTGATGGCTTTTGGTCAAATCAATATGAAAGTTTAGCTTTGAGGAGTGATTAGTTATTGGTTAAATTTGATAAGTTCAGTTAGGTTTATATAAGTGGCAAGTTGTTTTTGGGTGATTTGATTGAGCAATTAGATTTAGCTGAGAGGTTATTATTTATCTAATATAAAAGTTTAAATAATAAATTTGAATATCTAAAATTCTATAGACATCATAGCCAGCAGAGTAATGAATGCTAGTTTACTTAATAAGACACAATCACTAAAGGATGTACTGACTGACTGACATCTGAAATCTTCAAGTCTGATAGCTTCTTTCTTTTTGGGTTAGTGGTTGAGAATTGTTAAATATTATTAAAACAGAAACTATCAAGTATGATGGGTTCATTCTATTCAGACAAGTAATGAGAATTGGCAAATATATTGAATAATTCACCAAATTACTCAACTTAAACTAGTATCTACCTAATAAAACTTTACCATGAATTTTTTTATCACTAGGTGGTCCTTAACCATAAATTTTACTTAATTAGTCATATAAAATTAACCATGAATTTTAATATTTATTCAGGGAAGGTCGACCAGGGGACAAGCACTTCCAATATAGTGCGGAAACTAATGAAATATGAAAAATTAAAGACACCCCAGAGGGGGAGGATACCCCAGTGGTAGAATAGGGACCTCTACCGCTGCCTCCCTCAAGTTTGATTCCAGTACAGAAACTTTGGGTAGGGGACAATTATGACTGTGTTGGCGTTGTGCACCAAAGCCCTGAACTGAGATAGCAAATAGCAAAGGCGGTCCATGGAGTTTCTGGCTTATCATATGCTGCGCATGGAGGTTTTCCATATTTTTCCTCCTTTCCCATTCATTCGATTTCTCATTAATTGGTGTAGTATTGTCCCCAGGTCAGCCCACCTCAAATAAAATATAATAAAGACACCCCAGAGGGTCCAAGGCCCCTCTTGTTGTCTCCAGGATCACCAAGTTTAGGACGGTAGGGAAGGGTGGTTATGCTGGCTTATTCTTGGATGCAGCATGTGTGAGAGAAAGGACCAACCTTTAGGAACCATATGGGGAACCATGTGTTGATTGTCCTTCTGTTATGGGGGTTCATGTGTCCAAACAGCCATGCTTGGAAATATTCCAACATATGGCTGTGGAAACGATTGATGGCTTCTTGAATTGTAGGCGCTGCTCCTGTAAATGACTCCAGTACTATTGTATGGATCGTCCATAGTGCCATTGCTACTATTAACGCCCTGAAAGATGGGTGGATGGGAGAGTCCATGTTTATAGCGAACATGTTCCTTGCTAGGCTGAATGATTAACACTTCCTTGGTGGAATAGGCGCATGGCCTCTTTCCATACATCCACTGATGTTAGGCATTGTTATAAGCGGTGGGCTAGGCTTCCATACTGACCACATATTGTACATGAGGTGTGAGTGGCATTTGACCGTTCTGTTGTGTGGTATACTCTCCTCATGCACCTCCATACATTTGCTCTTATCATGGGTTGGAGTAGAGGGTGATGTGTGTATCTCCATAATCTTCTTTGAGTCTCCAGGTTGTAGGGTATAACCATATGATCCAGGTATTCAATCCTGGCTATGGTACTCGGATTTCTGCATATTATATTGTCTGTGACTATTTGGTTGTTGATTTCCTGCCTGTGAGTTAGCCTTGGGCGTCCTCGGTGACTGGTTTGGCTGCTTAAGTGGATCTGCCACGTCGCTCTTCTCATGGATAGAAATATTTGTTTGAAATGTGCAGAAGTGCCGTGTGGTCCTGCAGCTGTAGGATGGGATGCCATATACTTGATTAATGTGTTTGGTAATCTGGGTTTCTTAATTGGAGTGCTCGTGCAAAGTTATATCTTGCTGTTCTGGCCCAAAGTCTATCTGGAAGAACTGGGCTAGTCACCTGAGCTATCCAGGATCCTAGTATATGGGTCGCTTGCTCTACGTAATTAGTAAGCCCCATACCTCCATTCCTTCTAGAGCCAAATAGGGTTTCGAGGTGTACAGGGGGGTTGTGGTTGGACCAGAGCCATCCTTGTAATAGGGCGTATTGTATTTAAGAAGGACGGTGAAAAAGCAATTGCATAGGCCGTGAACCATATGATTGATAGAATCATAGAGTTGGATACCGTGAACCTTCCTGTTAAACCTGTTTGATATCCATGTTAGGGGCAATGCGTTTTGTTATTTTGTCTAGGAGTTGGTTTTCCATCATGGAGTTGGCGCAACCTCCTGCTTCTAACCATACCCCCAAGTGATGGACAGGTTTAGCTGTTGGCTTGGTGGTAAAGGGAAGTTTCAGTGGGGTCATTGCTGATTTTCGCCTCCTATGTCTGATGAGGAGTCTTGATGTTGTATTAGTTTGTTGGCCCTGGGTAGATGGCGTACAATGGATTTGATATTTTTCAGGAGTATGATTTCCGTTTTCTCATTGTTAAGTGATGCGTTGCTTATGGCTGAGTAATCTTGTATTATCTTCTCAATTCTGCAAGCGTCCTGATTGTTGGATATTCCCACCACACAATCATCAATGAAGGCCAACATTTTGACTGGTGGTTGGCCCTTGACATTGATTCCCTTGAGAAGTGTATTTGTATTCCAGATTAGAGGGTCCAAGATAAAATTGTAAAGTAGAGGGCTTAAGGGGTCTCCTTATTTGAGTCCTCTCTGTGGGATGACTGGGTTGGTTAAAAAACTTGCTCCCCACACAGCCATGGTAGCTGACTCTGTGAACATCATCACCCAGTTTATGAATCTATTTGAGAGTTTGAGTTTTTGAAGGCAGGCCCTAAGATAGGTCCAGTTCACCCTGTTGTATGCCTTCTGTTAGTCTAAGAAGACAAGCGCTCCAGAGGTTTTGGACTGGCAGACATTTGCAACTGTGTGGATGTTGTCCCATATGGATCTTCTTGAAACAAATTCATATTATGATGGGGATATCACGTCAGGTGCAATTTCTCCTGTCGTTTAGCCATAATTTTTGTGAAAATTTTGGTATCTGTGTTGGTTAGGGAAATTGGGCGCCAGTTGGAAAGGTTTAGTCTGTCTCCTTTTTTGAATAAAGTGACAGTGTAAGCTTCTTTGCTTCCAGGTAGGAGGCATGTTTCTATAATACATTTATTCATTGAAGCTAGAAAAATGTTAGATATGTTAGTAAAATATTTTATGTAAAATTCATAGGGAATCCCATCAGGTCCAGGGCATTTCCCTCTTGGTGCACCACGTACTACTTCACATAGTTCCTCACGCAATATTAAGTTGATTATATTGTTACTTTGGACTGCAGTGTCGATATGTGCGCTTGTAAGGAATTTTTTCAAATCTTTTCTAGTTTGACCGTTTCAGATTTATACAAGTTTATATAAAACCTGTGCACTTCAGTCACAACTTCTTTGGGTGTTTCCACTATAGATTTGTCCAGTCATTGGACCTGTGTGCAAGCTATCATGTTTTTAGGCGTGGAATCAGTGGAAAAAATAGCTTGAGCAAGTTTCTCCATCTTTTATGTTTTTTGCCTTATATTGAACTCCAACTTGGTGTTGGTGTTCGCAGATCAGGGTGTTTAGCTGAGCAAAAGCCTCTTCCCATCTAAAACCCCATCCAGGGCTGTACCCTGTGCGTAGGACGTTTTTATAGGTGGTTAATTTCTGCCAAGTGTGCTTGATAATGGCTGAAGCTGCCCTGTGCCTTTTAGACGTTGCATGATTTGTTGGGTTGTTGATTTTTTGAAATTTTCCCAGGTGGTTAGTGGGTCCAAGCAGAAAGTTGTTTGAAAATCCCAGGTTGAGGATATTTTCTCCATCCAGGATTGAAATTCCGAGTCAGATAAACTTTCTGGGCGTATTCTGCACCATCTGGGTGCTTGGGTACTTGGTTCCACCAGTTTGTAGGACACCAAAACTAGTCAATGGTTAGTATATTTGATTTCTGGAGTTTTAATTTTTTGAATTTGGTGATGGAAAGTTATTGGTGTGAGTATCAGGTCTATCCATGACATAGAGACAAGTGTACCGTTGTGTACATGTAGGCATGTCATGTTTTGTAGCAGGGGTAGCCTTTTTGGTAGTGGATCATATAGTCCCAGGGTGGCCTTTAGTATGCGGAGTTCCACTTGTCCTTGTGGTACCTCCCTTGTGTATGACCATTGGTCAGTATCTGGGTTAATCCAGCAGTTCATTTCTACCATTATGAAAGTACTTGCTGGTAGATTTAGTTGTGTTAGAGCTGTTAGAAACTCTCTTTGGTCAGGTGCACAGTTCAGTGTGTACACACTGGCTATTGTGTGCACTTCAGTGTGCCATGAGAAGTTTACAATGAGTATGTGGCCATCCAGAAAAGAATTTTTATTGATAATTTTAAAGTTTTGGTTCACTTGTACTATCACCTCACAGTGTTGTGACCAAAATGATATTGTTGGGAGGAGCATTTTTCCCATGCCTCCTCCTCTCCCTATGGGCAGTGGGTTTCCTGCACCACCAGGATATCCACAGGTGGGTTTCATAGGAGACTCAGATTCTTGGCTCAGGACATTAAGGCCTTAAGTCCCACTATGTTCAGCGTCCCTATCTCTACTGAGACGCCTGATGCGCCTCAGGAGCGGTTAGCAGGGCCCCCTGGCCCTACTCCCTCGCTCACATTACTCTCTGTTGCACCTCTGCTGCAGAGAGCATAGCAATGAGTAGGAGCTGGGGTGTATTCTGCCCCTTTCGTTGCCACTATTTTCACTCCTCTCTTGGCTTTTCTTGAATTCAATTTATCATTGCAGTGCACTTGTGTGCTCTTATTGGCCGCATTATTTTCTTGCACATTCCATTGTTGATTTTCCTTTCAAATTGGGTTATATTCCACAATTTCTGGGGGTGCACTGAACCCCAGTTTTGCTGCATTCATTTCCAAATTGAGTTCCGCCAAATTAATCTGTTTGATTGGGTGTTTGGTTTTCCGCGGAATTTGATTGGTCCATTGATTCAAATTCATCCATGTCTTTCTGGATCTGTTCTGGCAATATGGATGATTCTGCTGAGGCCTTTGCCTTGGCTGTGGCCAGCTTGCGAGCTTTTTTGGCCATTTTCATTCTTTTGGGAAAATTGGGTCAATTATTTTATATTGCTCATGTTCTCCCCAGTTGAATGCTTGTGTTGTATCTGTGCTTTTGGCGTACTCTGAGTCATCTTCGCCCATTTCCTTCTCACAGAATTCCATTTCTCTCAGGCTTTCTTTTATGGGGAAAGCATGAATCTTGTGCCCAAAAGGTCTGGCAGTGGTTGCATATGTTGGGTGCGCTCTCCACTGTTGCGCAGAACAGCTGGGATTTTTTCCCATCAATGGTGAATGATGTGATGTGGGGGATTTTTGTGATATCCTCCACTACCTCCTGGTTTGGGGAAAGAGTTGTGATTGCCTTCCCAGTGCTAAGGGTTGGCATCAGCTGAAATCTTTTCATCTCAAATTGTTTAATTTCTCCATAGGCTTCCAAGCCTTCTTAAAGATGTCTTTCAACTACTGTGCGTGCTAGTGTGGTCAGAAGGTAGTCAAATATTATAAAAATATCTTTGGATTCTGTCCAATGTGTGCACTTGGTCAGTACCAAATGCTGTCCATTGGGAAGGTTGAGTATCGCTCTGACCTTTGCTGCTTCATTCACTTCTTCCGCAGTTTTGAACCCAAGGCCTACCCAACCTTTGCAGATAGTATGGGTTGTTAAGTACACCGCATGCAGGAAGAATTTATGTTGGGCTTTTCCAAACTTTTCCCACATTGTCAGTGTTTCCACACCCAGGAAAACTTATATCCCTTATTCCACTGATGACAGTGGTTGCAATTGGGATACTTCCACATAACTGCAGTATTTTACCAAAAAAATACAAAACCTGCTCTGGTGGTGCCACCTCAGGTTTTTTGTTTTTACTGATATTTTTGTTTTTATCTGTGCGCTTGGTACCTTTGGGTGGTGCAGGTCCAGGTCCGCCACCCTTTACCACGTTTTCCCAACTCTTGGCTTTATTACTCATACTCATCTCACCTGATATTGATTATCAAATTGTACTGTTTGAATTTAATCATATTACTAAAAGTGGTAGTAATCAGAAAGAAAAGTTCTTAACCATGAATCTTATCCTATAAAATAACAATTCTAGCTTTGCTGATGAGCTTGCCATAAAATATTGTAGTTTAATTTATTACAGCTTTTTAGCTAATTAGATATATAAAAATTAACTATGAATTTTACCAAATCACATAATCTCCACAATTCAAGTTCATCAGATGAGCTTGCTATAAGGTATTGTTGTAGTTGATTTATTAAAGCTTTTTACCCAATCTACTTAAAACATATTTACTAACTGAATGACTGATGTACTGACTGACATCTGAAACCTTTGAGTATTTTAGGCTCAATCTATTTGGGTGAGTTGGTGATATTTAGTGAATTATAAAGAATAATTCTCCAAATTTCTCACCCAAAACTAAATAAAAATTAGTATTAGGCTTTTAAGTAGATCAAGTAAAGTTAGAATAAATGATTACATTAAGGTTAAAAATCACACTTTTTTAATTTTTAATGAAATATTGTATTGTCATTGGATATACATAAATGCGCCAAATTTCAAGGCTATAGCTAGTCCAGAAGATAAACTTGAAACTTTCAAATCAACTGAATATTAAAATACTCAGCCATAATGATATACCTTATACCATGAAAATACATAGTATTTTCACTTTTTACATTAAACTTTTTTAATTTAATTATAAAGAAATCTGGCTTTGAGGTTCATATGGACTTCTTCCCATCCACCTTTAACAGATTTTCAAGACTATACATGCTGTAGTTTTATCTGGGCATCATACACATACAAACATACACATTTACTTTTATTTTTATAGATAAAAGTGATTACGCCAGGATTCAAACTACTTTCCTTTTATAAAATTTAAGTTTAGAGCAAAAAGCTAAGCAGATTGTGCTAGAGGAGATTGTCACCATTTTACTTCTCTAGACTGTCTCTGAGGTCTGAAGGTGGCTCAAAGCTGAAAATTTGTAAAAAAAAGTGAAAAGGAAATGGAAATGGAAAAATGGATAAAATACCAGGTACTTATTAGGTAAACGATGTCAATATTTATAGAGTGAGTGTTGACATGGTGCCCAGAGGATTGTTGTGGCCCCATCCATTCAGGATCTTTCCTGGCCAACCATATTGACCACATGTTGGGCATCCTCAATGTAATTCACCGCCTAAATGACCAGATCAGAGAAAGCTCCACCCCACGTGACTCAGAATTTAGGATGAGAGTCCTGAAGTCATTTTTGTTCAGATAGGTTGGAGAGTCGATTCATTATGGCTTAATTCAGAAGTGGGGAATTCAATTTGTTTGTTATCTCAAATCCTAAAATGCCCCGCTCAAGATCCTGTCAAAGGGGGTTATTGGGCTGAAGGAACTGCTCATGCACCCAATTAACCACAGTCCCCTGATTGACATTAGCAATGGAGTAATCTGACTTCACCTTATAAATGACCTTATAGGGTCCATACCAAAGAACGTCTAGCTTATTTTTTCAGCCTCCAGGTCAATGGTAATAAAAGAAAACAAGGTCACCTAATTAGAGAGTTAGTAAGGAGAGTCAGCCGAGATTAAATTGTGATGTCTCTCTTCCAGTAGTGTTGAAAATGCCTTAGTGACTAGGGCTTGAAAATGGAAAATTCTTTGGCTAAGGCCCTCATAGTTGATTCAGAGTTCTCAGGTGTGGAGGTCTTGAGCAATGGCTGGATGCTACTTGGTAGCTGAGGTGCATGCCCATATAGGGCTTCAAAAGTGGATATCTCAATGACTCAGTGGTACTTACCCTGTAGGCAAGATAAGCGCTGGGTAGATAGTGGTTCCAACAGGCAGGATCTGAGGTGGCCAACTTTCATAAAATGGAAATAAGAGCTCTGTTAACGCGTTCTACCACTCCATTTTTTTGGAGGGTGGTAAGGGGTAGTGAAACTCTGGGTAGTTCTGAATAGAGGGGTAAGTTCTTGTACTACCTGTGAAATGAAATTCAAGCCGTTATCCAAAAGTAGGGTTTGAGGGCACCCATGCAGAGTGAAAATGGTTTGAACAAGGAAGAAAGCTATGGCTTTGGCAGTTGCAGCTGGGACCAAAATCGCTTATCCTACTTGGCATAAGTGGTACATAGCTAGGATGATATACTTATGGCCATGTAACCCAGTGGGAAGAGGGCCCGCCACATCAATGCTAATGACATTGAAGGGCCCAGTTGGGGCAACAACTGAGTGTTGGAATAGAAGATTGGCTCAGTCTTGAGATCAACAAGTCATACATGCCTCAAGACCTCTTGGATGGTTTCCATCATTAGGTCCCAGTAACTTCATAACTTTGGTCATTTATGAGTCTTCTTATCTGTCTTGTGTCCTACAGTAGAATATCCCTATAGAATAACATCAGTTCAGGAAGAGGGCGGACATAAGGGAGCCACTTCTTATTAACCTTCTTGTAGAGAAACCCATCCTTAATTTGAGTGTCTCAATTCATCCTTTGGAGTTCATCTTTGACCTCAGGAGTTTCCAATTCACACTGCTCAGGTCAACCTATTAGATCATACAGCTGGTCCTCCTCAGGGGTCAAAGCTGCTAGCACCAGCATCCTGGAGAGACCGTCAGCATTTTGGTGAATCACACCTGCACTATGGACAATGGTGAATCATAACTCTGTAGTCATAAAACCCACCTGGCTAGTCATCCCTTTGTTCCTTCATTTGCTAGAGCCACTGGAGCGAGGAGTGGTCTATAATGGTGGTAAACTGAGTAATATAGAGATAAGTCTGGAAATGTTTGATGGCTAACAGGACGTCCAGGCACTCCCTCTCAGTAACATTGTAGTTCCATTCGGCTTTACTCATCATCTTACTAATATAGCCATGGGATGGTGTTGTTTTTTGGTCTACTTTGGATGCTGGTTAGTCTGCTGTGGTATGGTGGAGTTATAAAAGTCTATTGTATGGTGACAATAGACCAGACGGTTGTTATAGTTCAAGATATAACTCCTTGGTAATAGCACTTTAAAATCATGTTCTTCTATTGTTGCTTGGACAATGGCACGCTGCCCTGATCTTACTGATCCCAAGCAAATCCTTGACTTAATACAATGTAAAGTACTAAATACAAAAAACTCTTATAGGTTAAACTATGAACTTGTGGTAATATTTGATTGTTGTTTATCAATATCAACTTGGAGATAATTTATAGGGCTCAATGTTCACCACATCTTACCCATGACGTCACATTTTCAATGGCACTTGGCCAGAGGAACATGTAAAATGTTTGTTTGAGGTCCTACAATCTTTGACTCAGGGCATCTTGCATGGCCTCAGGGTCAGTGTAAATTTTGTCAATATTTTCAAGACAGCATTTCAGACATGTCTGTTAACAGCTAAACTGATTCTCTTTCTCAAGCAATTGCAGTACATACCATGGTTATTTGTACCACTAATTAGTAATTAATTTTGATTGAAAACTCGATCAACATTAAAAGCTAATTTTGACATAGATCAACAAAGCCCACATGCCCAATTCATTAAGTTAACTATTATTATTAAGTCTGACCTAACCAACAAAAGCCCTTGAGCCTGTGTTATTGTAGTTGAATATTATTAAGTGGAATTGCTAGGCCATGAATCCAAAGTTTGGATATACTTAGAATATTTTCAGTTCATAATCACCAACGATCTAGGTCCAGTCAACCATTCAACAATACCCCCTCCTTGACTGGATAAAAGCAGAGGGTATTCTTTTTCTTTTGGTCACAACATCCAATTTTTTCTCAACCTTCAGAATAGGATGCTACATTAATAGCCTTTTGTCCCTGAATAAATCTTTTTTCCTAAACTCCACAATTCTATGATGCATGCTACAGTTATTTCAGGCGTTTTGGTTTCATTTCCTATGCTGGTTCAACCATCTATACTCTGACGTTTTCCAAAAAGTTCTACTTCTATGCCTGTTGCAGCTCCAGCAATTCTCGGCAAACTCAAACCAGTCCCCTTGGCTCTTAATCTCACTCTCCTCCTCTCCCAAAGAAGGATCATTTAGCCCCAGTGGCAAGGAATCCTTAAATCCATTAATTTAATTTATTTTCTTAGTTTTTTTTCATTTTTCTAAACTTTATTATATCTTTTTTTATTGTTTTATGTTTTATATATTTTCATTTTATATTTTTCATGTTTTTATTTTTTAATAAGAATCAATATAGCTTACTAAGTGGTTATGAGAAGAATCCAATGAGTTAAGAGTATGCTTTATGGTATTATCAATACTAGAACATACAAAATAAATGTGTCACTTGGCAGAGCTATATTCACCCCCTTCATGCTTTGGGTATCTTCTGCATTTCTCAGCCCTTCAGCTGGAATATTCTCAAATATTTTTGCACATACGGTTTAGCAACTACTTTAGAAGCTTCAGGTATGACATCTTTACTCTGAGAGTGAGTTACCACATGTACATTCATAAATTCTTCATTTGGTGCTAAAAAAGAATTCGATTTGCTAATAAAAGAAGCCCCATGGCCCATGTTATCATGTTTATCAGGTGGGACATATGTTTTTGGCACAAAAGATCATCCTGTACTATTGTGCTTGTTCTTTTTCCACCACCTGCGCGTTATCTGGAATGATTACATTAACACCACGCTGACGGCATCAAGAAGAATAGTTTTCTTTACAATTGCAGTTATAGCAAGTAATCTCATTTAATGGGCGTGAGGCACTTGTATTTGAGGTTTTCCCAGTTTTATTAGGTGGATCACGGTCAGTATTATTGGTATTGTAGGGTTTTCCAACAGAGGCAGCAGGTTCTGATCTATATCCAGTATTATGAGGGTCGTAATTTTGTGAACATCTGTGCAAATAATCAACCAATTCAGATATTGCAGGGTTTTGCACAGAAGCAGGCAACAAAGTGTTTGATAAATTTTGGTAAGGTTCTACAGCATGTTCTAGTGCAATCTTAGCGGAAAAGTTGACCATAGCCTTTGTGCTTAGGAGAACTTGAGATTCACAATTGAATTGATTCATAAATTTGTCAATTGCTTCATCTTTCATAAAACAAATGTTTATAAACTTTGATTTTCTGGTTGACATTTGTTTTGGACCTCCAAATTCATAAAACTCAGCCTCTTTGACTTCGGCATAGGTCATGTTTTTATTAATGTGAGGCATAATCAACTCAATGCTCCACTGATCCAAGCAGTTGATCATAGTGGCTGCTTTGTTATAGTCACTGACTCCGTACATGGCCATTTCAAAGCGTTTGACAAATGTGGTTATACTTCCATTCTTGAAAAAAGCAGGCAGGTTTGCTGTTTTAATTATCGCTTTCCCATTCATGGTTATCACAATTAATTCTTTGTTGACTTGAGCCAGGCGTACTAGAGCGCTGAGGCATTGTATCCCAGTTTGAGGTGTTGAGGTTGGCCAAAGCAACCATATTACTAGGCATTTGTCGCTGTAGCCTAGCATCCATTTCAGTAGCTAGTTATGAAGCTTCATCCTCATAATATTCAGAAGAGTTTCCAGTCAAGTGGTTTGTGGCACACTGACAACGCCCATCATCCAGTGCTCAGATTTGATTGTTGATTTCATTTTCCCAATTGACATGAGTTCTAGTTTTAAACTTAATTTGCAATTTCCTCATTCAGGCTAGCAGTCTGTAGTTTACAGGACGGAAATCACTTGATTCTTTTCCTTAATTGACTTCTTGCACTGGTTTACTTTTCCATGAAGAATATTGCTTGACTCATTAATAGCAGTAACATCCTCATTGAGGTTATTGATCTGTCTATTAAGATGATCAATAGAGCCTTAATTTTTTCATTTTTCGCCCATTGGCCCTCAAATTGTGTTTGCCAGCAGTTGATTTTTCCGGTGTATTCATCCTTCATCTGCAAAATTTGGGCGCTCAGTCATTGATAATGGTCACAAAATTCATTGTTATGGTTTTTGCACCTCTTAGGCTTCATGATTAAGCTACATGGACTCCAAAAGCACTAATGGAAGTCTGAGTGGTATTGCTAACCCAAGATTTGGTAACTCCTCTTTCCTCTAAGAAATTGTCAAAGATGGGATGCAATCTGTCATTTAGCTTTTGTGCTAATTCTGCTACCCAGTCATTAGCCAAAGTGGCTAGATTATAATTTGCCTCCAAACTAGAACAGACCTCAGCAAAGTTGGCTTCCAATCGCTCATTTAAAATTTGGCACACCTGGCTGGAGTTGAGTGAGAAGTTTACAACTCAGTAATGGCCACATGATGGCAGGCAATTGTCATCTGAGAATTTCTAGAGGTGGGATGTACGAATTCAATTAAGTATTTGGTGATATTTTCTATCCTAATTAAATTGTTTCAGATTTGAACTACACTCAATTGATGATGAGCTAGATATCTCATCCACGACACATCTTGCTGTCTTGGCGATTAAAAGGATTGTTACTATTGTCTGAAGACCCTTGTCCCATTTGATACCCTCTGTCAGGATTTGAGATAGAAATTGAATCAAATTCCCTTCTTCCAAATCAGGCTGTTCAGAATCAGTCATCGAACCTACCCAAACTAAATCTATTTCAGGATCATCCTCCCCTATTCCTGAGTCACGTGGGGTGACATTTCCATCCATTCAGTCAGGTGAGTGACGCTATCCATTAAGGATGCCCACGAGGAGGCCATTCTGGAAGATCAGTAAAGATCCTGATTGGATGAGGCCCTGATGATCCCAAAGGCACTGAGTCCCAACACACCCTATAAATATTGAAGCTTTTTAGTTTTATAAAATATTCAGTATTCTAACCCATTTTTCTCATTTTCTCTTCAGTGTTCTTTCCAAAATTTCCATCTTTGAGCCACCAAGAACCCCAGTGCCAGTCTGAAGAACTGTAGCGCTGACACCCTCTGAACAACTGATGTTCAAGACGTTCCAGCTCTTCAGGTGAGATGGGTTCATCAAGGTAGGTAATAATGGGTACATCATCCAATTTATCTGGAACACAGTCATTTCAGTATTATCATTGGGCCCAGTAATGGTTCTGAATTATTGATAGGTATTGCTCTCCTGATTGGTGTGGTCACCATCTTCCCCAGCCATGAGCACCACTTGTTGAATTTTTGGTCTACTTCTGATGCCTGGTTCTTCTTCTGTGGTATGGTGGAGCTTCAAAAGTCTATTGTATGGTGACAATAGACCAGACAGTGACTATAGTTCAAGATATAAGACCTTGGTAATAGTACTTTAAAGTAGTATTCTTCTGTTGTTACTTGGACAATGGCACGCTGCCCTGATCTTACTGGTCCAAGTAGATCCTTGATTTATTACAATGTAAAGTATTAAATACAAAAAACTCTTATAGGTTAAACTATGAACTTGTGGTAATAGTTGATTGTTGTTTATCAATATCAACTTGGAGATAATTTATAGGGTTCAATGTTCACCACATTATATCCATAACGTCTCATTTTCAATGGCATTTAGCCAGAGAAACAATTAAAATGTTTGTTTGAGGTCCTTTAATTTTTTGGCTCAAGGGCATCTTGCTGGCCTCAGGGTCAGGGTAAAATTCGTCAATATTCTCAATACAGCATTTCAGACATGTCTGCAAATAGCTGAACTGATTCTCTTTCTCAAGCAATTGGCAGAACATACCATGGTTATTTTTACCACTAATTAGTAATTAATGTGATTGAAAACTCAATTGACATTAAAAACTAATTTTGACATAGACCAACAAAGCCCACATGCCCAAGTCATTTAGTTAACTATTATTCTTAAGTTCAACCTAACCAACAAAGCTTTGAGCCCACGTAATCATAGTCAAATATTATTAAGTGTAATTGCTAGGCCACAAATCCCAAGTTTGGATATACTTAGGATTTTTTGGTCCATAATCACTGAAAATTTAGGTCCGCTCAACCATTCAACAGATGGTCAACTTAGTTATCATCATGTTAGGCTAGGATAGCCCTGACGGCAACATCACTTGCATCTGTAAACAACAAGAAGGGTTGTCAAATTGCAGGTGGACTATAATGGGTTTAGTACATAGAGTATTCCTCAAAAATTGAAAGCCTGTTCTTATTCAGGCCGCCATTAAAATGGCACATTTTTCTGAAAAAGATAGAATAGTGGCTTAACTAGGGTGGCAAACTAGGGGATAAAATTGATGATAATAGCTCACCATGACTGGAATACCTGGATACCCCTTAAGCTTTGGGGCGTGACATTCTCTCTATAAAGTCGACCTTGTCTGATATAGGCTGGATTCCATCCTTGAAAACTTTTGTCCCCAGAACTCCAGTTCAGATTGAAAGAGGGAGCACTTCAAAGATTTAAGACTTATAAAAGCCTTTTGTAGACAATTGAAGACTTCCCTGAGATGCTAGATGTGCACATTGAAGGTTCTTGGGAAAACAGTAATGTCATCTAGATATATGAGGATACATGAGAGCTTCAAGTCTCTAGGATCCCGTCCATGGCACGTTGGAAAGTGGTAAGGGCGTTACAAAGGCCCTGGGGCATCTTTGTGGGCTCGAATAGTCCTTTGTTGGCTATGAGAGCACACATGGCTCAATCTTCAGAGGTGAGCTCAACTTGCCAATATCCACTGGCAAGGTCCATGTCAGAAAAGTACTGAGATCCAGCATTCAGATGGAGGGAATAGTCGTTTTGGGGCAGAAGATAACTCTCCTTCTTAATGATGGAGTTGGGTTGCTGTTAGTCCATCACCATCTGGTAGCTGTCATCCTTCTTCTGAACTTCAGAAGAGGAGAGACCCAAGGTCTGTGTGATGGTACCAGAAGTCCAGCGTCAAGTATTTGTTTAAGTTCCACTAACACCTGGGCCTCTTCAACCTTGCTTTTTGTAAGGATGGGACCAGAAGGGGGAGCATCCCAGTTTCCACATAATGTAGGACTCTATTCATTCTTCTGAAGTTTTAGGTTGAGGCCAAAAATAGGTCCAAATACTCCTCCAACAACTCTTAAACCTTATGTTATTAGTTGTCCAAGAGGTTTTCCAATATTGGTATTGACCAGGATGACCAATGGAGGTGTCTCCAAGCCAAAATCTCTTAATTCCCCAAAGCTTGGACATCAGCAATAGCCTCCACAGGTAGAAGGCGGAGATAGGTGGCAGGACTGTTTGGACATACTATTTTGGTTTATCAGTAAGGTTGTCCAACAACACTAATATAGATCTGCCATAAGCTGGATCTAAGATCTCTGGGCAGGTTAGCACCTTTTTTATGTATGGGTTGTATAGGCCTCAGATTTCCAATAGGTATTCTAAGGGTATGTTGACATGGATCCAGGTGTCAGCAATAACTTGGGACTTTGGAGATATGGTAGTCGCCCTAGGTAAGTAGATTGGTATGCCCTCTTGCCCATTAACAGCAGGAGGGGGCAGTTGAACCTGAGAGCCCCTAATGTGATATTTGAGCTAATCTTTCAGCCTTCACTATCCAATAAATAGGCTTAGGGTTTAACCTCAGTTTTAAAATTATAAGAATTCTCGAAGATCAGAGGGACCTGATGTACTAGTAGGGACAGAAAGCCACCATCATAATGGAGTACTGCCAAATAAACTCAAAGGAACTGAGTCCCAAGGAGCAGGTCATAGATAGGGATATATAGCGTGACAGCAGGGGTGTTTACAGCAAGCTTTCCAAAGTGTACTGGTAGAGAGGAATAAGCCCCTATAGATTGAGTACATTGTGGGCCAGCGGTCCTATACTCCATATAGTGTAGCAAATCTGGAGCAATCTTGACGCGCTTCATTAACTTGGATGATATGACATTAATGGGGGAGCCAATGTTGACTATGGCAAGGACTGGAATTTTATATTTCTCAAACTGTTACCCAGGTAACCAGACTTCCAAACTGGGGCGGCAGCATGAGGAACATGAGAGTCATTAGAAGAAGAATAAGTAGTATCAATTTCTTTATTATCATTGGATACCAAAACTTCTTCACCAGGTGCAATAGCTCCAGTTTCATTCAAAGTTATGGAGGATTCTTGAGGATGGGTAGGGATGTCAGCATGAAGTACCTCGTCCTTTATGCTGACGGCCCTTTTCCTGCCTCCTCAGCAAGTCATTTCCAGCAGGTCTTGGCACTGTGTTGAAACTATTGCAGTAAGTGCATTGAGGTTGAGGATTTTTCTAGTTTTTGACCACATGGACTCTAGGACGGTTAGAGGAGTCTGTAAATTTAGCCATAAAGTGTAAAGTCAATGCAGAGATCTAATTAAGTGCTTCCTTGGTCTCCTGGATACAGGTAAACACATTCTTCTGCCCAATCATATCATTTGAACCTCAGGGTAGGATCCTCATGCAGAAATGACAGCGGTAATAGCTTCTTTCAGAGTGATACAATTTTGTAGAAATTAAAGGTTAACCTTGAACATAAAACTGGCTAACAAACTCCATGGAGCTTTCTCCTTTATGCAGTTGGATACCCATGAATGCCTGTTTTTGGTTGGCCAGGGTTTGATTGCTTCTGAACACTTTTAATAAAGCTGTATGGACCTGTTCCCAGGTTGTGCACTCCTTCAAATGGGGGGTCTGATCTCCCAGGCAGTGCTATATAGGCAGGAGTGGATAGGCTTTACCTTCTGCTGGCTGGTAATCTCCTCCATGGAACTCTCATATGCATACAAGAAGGAGGCAATACTTTACTGGCTGAGGGAGAAACTTTCTTTAAAACTAGGTTTAAATTTAGTTACAAGAGTATTGGAGAGGGTGTTAACACCAGGGATGGGCGCTGGCTCTGAGATCTCAGTTTCTGCATAGTTGCAGGGTGCCTTCTAATCCAGCTGTCACCATAGGGACTCAAGGTCCTCTTGGATATCATCCCAATTAAAGTTGAGGGAGAAAATGGAAGCCTTATTTGTAACTTGCTCCTTTAGAGGTTCAATGTCAGCGCCCTGAATGTGAATCTGGCTCTTGAGGGTAGTCAAACAGGTTTTTGAACCATCAACAAGTTTGTTTAAGCTGAAAGGTGCAAGTATCAGTAAGTTTGGTGAAGGCACTGAGTTTATCCATTTTGTTTAACAGTGCATCAATGGACACCCTAAGGTTGAGGGGGACTCCATCCACTCAGAGTTTATACCCCTTAGTACATTCCAAATTGATTGCATAGAGTAGCCAAGGCCATTATCACAACCTTTCGCCATGGGTCTTCAAGGCCATCAGGGGTGGGAGCTGAGGGATCTGAGGGTATGGGAGGTCTACGCAGACCCTCTGGTCCTTTGGGTCCTACACGCCCTTTGGGATCTTCAAGCCCCCTAGGTCCTTCAGAACCTTCACTCCTGGAGGAGTAGTTATGAGAGGCCAGCTCTCAATAGTATTGCAGGGATTGTACCAGATTTTTGACTTAGAGAAGGTGCTGATTCTACATTATCTCAAGTAGTTGGACGTTCTGATGCAGCCTGTCCTCAGGATAGCCTTGAGATCCCACTGTCTAACATCACAATTTGGTCTCAGACCTCATTAAACAACTGTTGTTTATCAATAATGGCCTCACGGTTGTTATGAACAAAGAAGGAGGCTGCGTTATAGAAATTGACAGAGTGAGAGTGCAAGGCCTGGGTGAGCTTCAGTTGTTGGGAGACTTCTTGAAGGTGCAACCCAACTAGTTGGAGTATGAAATGAATAGCTGGGTGAACAAAGTTGCTAAGGTAGTATTTGGGACTCAGGGAAAGTTCTCCTGCCAGAAGATGGGCTAATCCAAAGAGGTCCCACATGGTAGAGAGAACAAAAGAGGTATGGGAATGGCTGGAGTGAGCACCCATGGAGTAAATACCATTTATTAATTGTTGGAAAACATTGTTAAGGTTCTCATACTGTTTTGGTACTGACTTCTATCAATAGAGGGCAGGGAGAACTGGAATGTGGCCCAGAATTCTAACTTTTCAGGCTATGAGGGTAGTATTTTATATCATTAGGTACTAACTCATTGAGCAACACTTCTCAACTGGCCATCAGATTAATTTTTCAGGGCTGCTAGTATTCTCCATTGTTTGTGATAGATATTTTCACTTAGGACAGATTGGAGCCCCCTGTAGTGAGCACCACGTTTGTCAGTGTTACAGTTCTCTAAACTGTTGCCAAGGTCTGAAGGTAGCTCAAAGCTGAAAATTTATAAAAAGGGTTGAGAAGGAAAAAGGAAAATGGATAGAATACTGAATATTTGTTAGGTTAAAAGGTGTCAATATTTATAGTGTGAGTTGGAACATGGTGCCTTGAGGATCATTGCAGCCCCATCTGTTCAGGATCTTTCTTGGACTTCTGGATTGACCACCTGTTAGGTATCCTCAATGTATTTTGCCACCCACATGACCAGATCAGTGGAAACTCTGCTCTACGTGATGCAGGAATTTGTGATGAGAAGCCTGAAGTAATTTTTATTTGGATAGATTGGAGAGTTGATACATTATAGCTCAATTCAGAAGTGGGGAATTTGATTTGTTCATTTACTAATCCTGACAGAGGTATTTCTAAAATCAATCGTACTTTTGATTCAAAGCTTTGATTTAGATTAATTTGCTAATTACCTAAATGACCACTAACTCCTTAACAAAACCATTTAAGATATCAAATCAGCTGAATATCAAACTGCTCATCTGTAACAATATAGCAAATACCATCAAAGTATATATATATAGGATTTTCACTTGTTACATATAAAACTTTTTATTTTGAACATGAATTTAATTTTAAGATGGTTTATTATATTGTCATCCAAGACCAACGTCTGTGCAAAGTTTCAGAATTTTTTATTGACAGCAAGTGTCTGCAATAGAGCTTGTAAGATTTGATTACAGACAGATATTCAGACAGACAGATGTGACAGTGAGTTAAAGAAAAGTGTATAATTAATCGAATATTCGTGTTACAACAAGGACCAAAATGAGCTTAAAAAGTGTGAACATCGGCTAAGAAATTTTTGCAAAAGTTAAGGGCCTAAAAATAGATGAAGTTTTTTTCGAAAATCAGTGAAAGGGTTAAGTATAAAAACTATTAGATGTTAGCATAATTCGAGCTCTTAAAACTGTTCAAGGTTCATAACGAAAATTATATTATATCATTTAATAAAGTTATATACTGTTTAATAGTTAATGGGGCCTCTAAAACAATTATACTAGTTAAGGATGATACTTTGATTCTTCAATATCTATAAAAATTACCCAAAATCCTTAAATTGTGGTATGAGTGGCGCCTACCTAGGTAAACTTGATAAATGGCTAAAAATCAATTTATCTCAACACAACTTAGTATCAACTAGCCGATTTACCCGTGCTTCGCTACGGTGTCTATAAAATTAAAGATTTTCAATTTATTAATTTAGATTTTATATTATAGATAAACAAAACCACTCAGCCAAATCTAATTACTCAATCGAATCAACCAAAATCCACCAACCACTCAGCTAAACCTAACTGAACTTATCAAAACAACCAATAACTAATCACCCCTTAAACTAAACTGTGTCCGATTAATTTGACCAAAAGCCATCAACCACTCGGCCAAACAAAATAAACCTATCGAATCAATCAAATAATACCAAACTGCTACCCAAAACATCTCTATATATTTAAAATCATTGTGCACGTGACATCTTCCAAACTACTAAATCAACTTCTACTTAACTTGCCAAAAGTATTTTATTAAATAGGTGAACCAAATTAGGCAGGTTTTTAAAATATATAAACCTATCATCCAGATACCTGTGCTCCGCTATGGTATTTAATTTATCAAATGATAAGCTCATACTGACAACCTAAAGGCTGTGCTAGCACTACTCTCAAGCCACTCGGACTAACAGCTTCGCTGTTGCCCTCGTGGCTGGTGAACTGATTATCCTAACTACTTAATCTACTTAAACTCTAATACTGATTTTTGTTGCGTTTCAGGTGAGCAATTTGGTGAATTATTAGATAGTATTCGCCAATTCTCACCCACTCGCCCAAACAGATTGAACCCATCAGGCTCGATAATTTCAGATTCGATAAGATTCGCCAATTCTCACCCACTCACCCAAATAGATTGACCCTATCAGACTCGAAGGTTTCAGATGTCAGTCAGTCAGTGAGTGAGTGAATGAATGGAATTTTTTTAAGTAGATTAGTGTTTGTTTTGGCTTATAATATCTAATCAGTATATAACTTATCCTCTTATTGTAGAAGCTACGCTAGTAAGATCTATGATCTAATAGTTCACACTGTCGCTTAAGGAGACGAACCAATTCGATATGAAACAAAAGGGAATTGGTCATGTCTAAAATTAGTTATTTTTAGTTTAAAGCTGATAAATGTAAAACGTGGAGACAGTAATCTTAAAGAACCGGAACATGGACACTAATTTGGTTCTAAAAGGTAATCCTCAACTTATCATAATTTACGTGGGAAATTAGGTTTATGGGTGGACTGTAGATCTTTCATTCTAGGATGCTCTTAAAGATATTTGTGATTCACAAAGAGGATCGATTTAAAGCATAATTTATGATAAAACAGTTACTTTTGGGATCTTCAACCCCACTAAAGATCCGTACCAAAGCTGGTTATAACGGAGGAGATAATCTTTTTAAGTAAAAGGTCAAGTGTAGCGTTAAATGAAAAGAAGATAAGTGGAAGCTATCCTTACTGAACTATACATACCAAAATAGTATTATCTATCAAAGGTTTATATATTATTGGCAGAATAATCATATCATGTCACTGAGTTATGTTAGTAACCAACTAATAACAGTTCTGTTTATGGGGTAAGATAAATACTTTACTTTTCGGAGGATAGCCAGTCAAGTGATGTATGGCTTTGTTTCACGTCCAAGCAAACATACTAATGAAAGGGTACCAATTATTAGACCAAAGCTTCACACCCTTTAAAAATATGATTTGAGTGGACATCTTTTAATCAACTAACATCAGTTGGGGCAACTTAAGTATATAAAGAATCCTTAACAATACAGCTAACCCAAGATGAAACTTTTAATCCCACTGTTGACACTGGCCGTTGAGAGCATCAACATCTTCTTCAGTTTGAGAGTCAAGCGGCACATCAGGGACGGGAAGTACACCGATTTCACCATCACCTTGCACCCCTCCAAGGGGCGAGGTGGGGTGTGCGTAGGGGATGACGGTTGCTGCGTTGGGGATTACTGCGTACGCTTCGAGGGGACCAACCTGTTCGGTCTCAAAATAAGGCTTACCGGCATGGGGGTGAACGATTGCCAGATCTTCCCCTTCTACTTTGGTGAGCTCTTCAACAACGGGCCGTGGGATTATGAAGATCGGGTAATCTTTTGGGTCTGGGTACGCGACAATTGACAAAGTTATATAAATCCTTATTGAGTTTACCGTTTATCCATGACCCCATGATCAAGTTTAAAGTATACCTTTATTTACTGATGTGTACAGTTTAAGAAATTTTGATATCAAGGTTACATCTAAATAAAAAGTGCCGCCAATTTTACCTCTAACTTGACATAGACATTTAATATCGACTATGCACACTTTTATGGCTCAAAGTTTGACCATGCTCGCAATATAACAACTTTACTACTAACCCCTGTAAACCAAAAAACCATATTTTAGCTTAACCTTTAATCCATTTTAATAAAGTTGCTTTAGTAATACAGCTAAGCTATATTAAGCATAAACCTAATTGTAGATATGCTTAATGGTCTATTTTTATTACAAGTATCCACGAGTTAGAATGTGTGACAAGTTTAATCACCAAATTACTATTTCACGGATAACTTTGCTTAGTAAAGGTAACTGAGTAATAAGGAATTACAAACTAAAGGCATGGCATCAACAAAAAAGAATATGAGCCCTATTAAACAAAATTAAAGATATCCTCAATAGAATATAAGATCGCTTACATGTAACCTAACATTTAAGAAGCAACTATTAAAAAATGACGTTGCAAAATTTATATGACATCAGGTGACAGATTTTTACCTAATGGGCCAGATTTGTTATCTGCCTCAATTTTTTAGTCTAATTAGGCCCAACTCAAAAGGGTGTGACCAAATGTTTTTATATATGGGTGCCAATTTACCAAAAAAACTCCCAATGCAGCACTGCAGTGACTAGCCAAAGTTGCCATGCCAGTTGCAGAAAGGGTGTTGGGGGGTTTGGCAACCTACAAAGACATGAGGGTATATGTGAACAGACAAAAGGGGTGTTGGTGGAATGGGGGAAGAGGTTGAATTATAGTTATACAAGGTAATTAATAAACTACACATCATGTAGCACCTTGTATTATTGACCGAGCTGAGACTCAGCTTGTTTCAGCAGCAATAGCACATGCATAAACTTTTTAAATTTATCTTCGTGATTTTAGATTTTAGGGTCAGACATTAATATATTGGAAGCGTCAATACATGGGCAACCTTTACCAAATGCAAGCTTATCAACCTCATCCTCTACTTTATTAGTGAAATCATCTGGGAAATTGGGACATGGAATTCACCTGATGAGCGGCTCTATGGCACTTTTTGCACTTGATGGGGAGGGGTATGGGTGTGGTGAAGCTACCAAATTGATGGTAAGCCAAGGCTGAGCTTTTTAAACTGGGAAGCTATGGCAAGAGCAGAACTTGGCACTAGGAAGTGGGAGTGAAAGGTTGGAGATTAAATTTATCCCCCAAAAAAATGGGATTCACTATAAAGATCAATCATCTTTGGTAGCCCACTAAAGAGATTTAGATGATTTAAATATGGGCAGAATTAGGTCAATCGTGAAAGCTAATTGATTGGGTGCATTTTTATAAGTTCTTAATCCACCAACCAAGGTAATTTTACCAAAACTGAACTATGCTCTGCTACTGTAGCATTGATAAGGTGGATTAAGATTGGCTGCTTCCAAATGCGGGTTAGCTTCAAAAGTTGAGGTAGGTTGAGGGAGGATTGAATCATGTTGAATAATTCATCCAGTTTGGCTGCACGCCAACATAAGAGGTAGGAGGGGATAAGGCCACTATGGTGATAAGTTATGGGCACTTACACTTTGAATGGTTTATCTTGAAGTGCAAGTAGCTGACAGTGTGAGTTTTCTCTAAAAAGGCTCTTAGTGGAAGGTCAGGGACATATTAGATCAGGTGTGGGTTTGATAGAAAGTTGCATATACCAGGAAATTGAATGAATCAATAGATAATTACAAAGGCATGAGACCCTGCGAGGTGTTGGATCCATTAGAAACCACAGACTGTGGGAAAGAATCAGCACTTTAAGCAGCCAAATTCTTCAGAAGCTCACATTAGAGCTTTCAAAAATAAAATGGGTTGGAAAACTAGCAAATTGTACCACCAGATTAGCTTTTACCAGTATTTGAATGCAGGTATAGAGATAGAAGTTTCTTTAAAAGCTAGTGGCATTGTCACAGCAGCCATAAAATTTATCAACTGGTGAAGTTAAAGTTAAAATACCCCTTGAAGGGGGAGCAATCAATAAACCTTATGATTCAAAAACCGCCTAAAGCATCTTGATGATGACTGCACTTGCCTAGTAAAAGAGATTCCAATACTCAACCTGAAGGCTAAAGTGAAGGTTGCTTCAGGGGAGAACCAAGGAGATTAAAGGCACCACCTGGGAGCACACATGGTATTGGACCAAGTTTAAGGGGACAAAGTGACTGTGAGATTTGAAAGGCCAGCGTAGCTAGCCCAGGCATGCTCTGGCAGAGGCTTAAAAACACAAGGAGGTGGCACACCACCCATATAGGGCATCAGATGTCAAACCTGTTGACTTTTAGAACTCAATTTGGCAGAGCACCAATAGTTGTTATAAATAAAAGACAAAAGTATATCTGGATATTTATCTATCTAAACAAAAGAGAGATTTGTTTTCTGGTTCACAACATGTTACTATAAATACCTAAAATCAAAAGAAATTTTATATTTTATGTATTTCTATAAAATACTTAATTCATGTCCACTAATCTATAACATAGATTACAGATGATTATATATCAGGTAAATTATACCATCGTTGTAACCTTATTGTAATAAGAAGCAGTTTTTAAAGTACTAGATATAACTGATACATGGAGAATTTATGTAAAATAGATACTTATGCTTAGTCATATAAAAAAAATTACATTTTTTCACGCAATTCTATCAACTTTATAACCCACCCTATAGCTATAAGCTCTTATGGTACTCATCTTGCTTAATCTTCACATTCCATTAAAGTAAGGATTGGCATTTCAAGTTTTTAATTTGATCATCCAAAAAGAATTCCCAAAGTAACTATTGCTTGTTTACATTGTTAATTTTATTAATCAATTTTATGAGCATGAATGTACAATAGCAATAGTGATCATATTAAGTTACATGAAAACTAAATAATAGAAATAACCAAAATATTATATATACTTACCCTTACCCTATATACAAAATTTCAAGGGTATTTTAGTTGCCTACAGTGTAGCTAATCTTTGTGACTGTAAAAATAATACACGTGATTTATATGTAGTTTGTGGGTAACCTAACACACTTAACTATCAGATTGTAGAGTATTTTTAATATCAAACTATCTGACAGGGATTATGTACTTTTTGGCCACTGTAGAACTATTGTTTTTAGGACCATATCAAATAATTTTTGCTAAAAAGATGAATAATGTAATTAATGCTTTATATGAGCTCTGATAACACTTATACCCTTATATTCTATAATAAAATCTTATAGAAGTTAATAGTAGCGTATTGCCTGCAAGTAATAAAGATTTAAACTGTTTACATAACACAAATTTAAGTTATTTAAGCTAGGTTTATGCTATAGAACCAAATTACTTAAATGGGTCATCCAATCATGTTTTAAAGTTTTATATGGCTCTATATGAACTCTTTTACCATTCTTTATTAGCCTACATAATTTTAGTCTCATAAGTTTCCCTTTCACATACCTAGTGGTGCTATTTGATTAAAAGGGCAGATCTTTGGCTATGCTAAAGGTATATTGATTTTCTAAATATGTTAGTACATTTTTTAAACTTTTTTATCTTATTCTTTTTGATAGGATAATATTTAATAAATACTAAAAAATGTATTTAGATGCATAAAGATTTTTGCTCTACAAAAAATTTTTTAATATAAACAATGAGATGTTTATAAATCAGACCAAAGTAGTTTTTAGTCTATTTATAAACAAACATATAAAACTGGATAGAATGAAATATAAAAAATGTGTACAGCATTTAGCATCTGAAAATAAGCATACTAAAAACTATATCTATCTGGGTTAGGTGGTCAGTAGTTTAATATATAGTATATTACTTATCAGGGATTATCACTATAAGGTACATCAGCCAAGAGTAACAAATAACATGTAATATCAAGGTAGAATCTGCAGATAAATACAGATAGATTAATTTAGATTGTATTTTTAAGCATAATTAATAAAGTGAAAAGGCATGTTTGTGTCATATATATATAAGCTGTTAATATTGAATACATGCTATCAAATACTTAATTTAAAAGTCTATGGTTTATTGTTACCCATTAATATCATTCTGAAGTCAAAATTTATGTATTTTGTTGATTTTAACAGGGCTATAGCATCATTTTAGCTCAACTATGTGGTTATAACTAGGGCAATGTAAGTGTTTTATTTATTAAGATAAGCGTTAAGCTCAGTATCCATCTTTTAAGAGATATGAAAACCTTAAAGGTTTAGAAGCTTATCATGTACTCAAATTAACATCACACTGTATGTGTTGTAGGAACTGTATGTAAGGTAGATAGATATCATAAAAGTATATCTTTTTTATAAGGGGGAGCTAACAGGTAGATGAGGGTATAAAATTATTATTTTTTTTATTAAAAAAATTATACCTATGTGATTTAACTGAAGATATTTCTTATTATCTTAACTATCATCATAATATAAAAATAAAGATGGATGAACATTGTCTGACAATT
>JAKSZP010015174.1:0-37212 GCA_022478985.1 Massospora cicadina
GTTGACCATAGTAAAATATTAAATCAATAGATGAAAAGAGCCAATAAGCCACTATAAGCTAGAATTGAAAAGGTGGGTTGTATCTCCCCCTCTTATCTATATTTGGAAAGGGTTACGTATTTATTATTTATGATCCATCCAATTACCAAGCCTTAAACTACCATCTATCAAGGACTCTACTGTTTCCACCTTACTATTTCTTACCCATATCTGTCTCTCGCTGAAGTTTCACCCTTTGTGTTTATTCACTGATCCACCATTTGGGCAAACTAGGATATTCGTAAAAGATTAGGCAATCAGCAACTAATCTATAGCTGAATCAAGGTTGGGAAATACTAATAAACTACACTTAGTCTCGACTAATAGGAACCTAATGCGACTATACGCAACACATACTAGCTTCAATATAGTCCAATAAACTGAATTGGTTCCCCTTTCAATTGGTCCTGAATAGGATTTTGAATATTTGTATGGTCACTTTTTATTACTTATTATCTTTTCCTAAACTTCCCGCTTATCTATTTTATCGGCCCTTTTTTACTACGGCGATCTATATCCTTTTACATTTTTTCTGTTATATGGTTTCGTCATCCTTTCTTTATTCTTTAGTCAATTCCCTGCTAACCTTCTCTTCCTGATTTCCTCCCTTTTTTCGTATTATTGATTTTCTAAACTATTTTATCGTAAATTAAATTCTTATTATCTACCTATTCGATCGATATCTAAATCATATGGATATCTCTATTTAATTAGTAAAATAAGACGAATTACCTCTGCTTATTCTAATAGTTTTAGGGATTGGATAAATTGATATAAATAAATGGGAATATGCGCTTATAGGATAATATAATTATTGTCCTAAAAATAGTTATAGAGATTGGAGAATTTTTATAGTTATGGCTGATTCCTTGTATTCTTTTTTATTTCTTTAAAATCCTATTCTCATAAACTCTTGTATAGATTTTTGTTTTTTGGTTAGTTTCTATATTATTCTTTTTCTTTTTTTTATTTTTTCTATTAAGGATTTCTGAATTAGCTTGTGGACTATAGATAGTTGCGTGTTCTATCCCTCGATATCCTCTTTATATTCAATACGTTCTTTCTCAAGTTTTATACATTTTAGGTATTTTCATTCTTCTTAGAGTTAATACCCTTATTCGCTAGGTTTTTGTTTTTATTCAAACTGTTAGTCTATTTGATGAAACATGTGAGCATAAAACATGCTTAGATAAATTATTAATATAAACGTAAAAGCAATGCCTTTAAGAATTATTAGAATACAAAGGTTTAGATAAAGTATACGAAGTCCCAACCCGTATGTGAATACGGGGATAACCATGGGATAATTATCAATAGTTTATTGAAGATCATTCCTTCTTAGGGTGGTAATATAGGCTATAAGCTTTTACTGATACTTATTTTTATACTAGAATATATGATCCAAATGGGAGTGGGACCCTTTATTATATTTATATAAAGTACCATATGGAAATTATTATTTAATTATCTTCCCTTTTTCTTATTATAATCTTGGTTTCTTTGTTTTTCACACCCGACTATTTCATTGTTTATGAACGAATCTTTCATACTAAAAGGGGGATTGCTAATTAAGCAATTTACAATACAAAAAGTATTTAATATGGGGAATGTAATTCAACAAGGTCAAGTTCTTATTATTATTCGTTGTACTCCTTCGTGGCTTCCTACTCGTTTTATTCTATTTTAACAACCTTTAATTTATTTATACAAAATTTTACAACCTTTAATTTATCTATACAAATTTAGCTATATTATTTAATATTAAATATAAGACAATAATTTATCGATTTATATAAAACAATAATCGTACCAAATTTCACCCCCTAACCTAGAGGGTTCAAAGTACGATATCTTCCCAATTGATAAATATAATAATCCATAATGACTAGAGAGGAATACATTGATAATTTATATAAAGAATAAAAAGGGGAAAGTGGGAATTTATTAGGTTACTTTGGGCCTTCATAGGAATCCTACTTTTGTAAGGTGGTTGGTTGATTGATAGGGAGGGGTCGCCCCATACCTAATCTGGTGGGCTTATAAATTAGCTAACCCTCTTTCCCTCCTATCGTAGGTAAGTTGGTTGGAAGGATCCCCTCTTTGGTTTATCTACTCTAACCTTTCCATTACTAATCCTCAACCTTGGAAAGATTCCTAGTACTCGACACCCTTTTTATAATTATATTCAAATTATTATTCTATTAAATATGCTTGTCTTTAACCCTTAAATAGCAGATTAAAACTTAGTGGCTTGATAAAATAGCCAATCGGATAACCTAGAAGACGATATGGGTAGGGTAACCAATTAACCCGGAACAAATCGTCGAGGTGGGGTAGTGGTTGGTAACATATAGAGAATAAAGGATGGGGCATGGTATTAAGTTAGGGAAACCCATCAATCAACAACCTGGGGGGCTAAGAATCGAATCCCTATCCCTATCAAGATTGCATAAAAAGGGGTATTCCAGTTATGCAAACTTAATCTTACTAACTAATTCCCACTTACGGGGATTATCCAAATGATAATTTTAATTAAATACCCTTTTAAAGATAATATGTAAATTATTACATATATAAATAATATAGTAGAAATATCTTATCTAAAATAATATAAACGACCCCACCCCCTAATAAATAGAGCCCCAGGATAAAATCAGAAAGGGGGATCGCCGGTCGGGATAAACGATAAAGCAAGGTTTGCAAGTGCAGGATAAAAAAAAGGATCTGATAATAGAGAAAATTTTCCCATTAGAGGAACCAATTTGAAAATAGAGGTGATAAAACGAATCAGCCGGTAACTCAGAGGAGAGAGGTAGACCCTGTACGATATAACGAATAATCCTGATGTCCTTAAGTTTGATGTTAATCTAAAAGTGTAAGTTGCCTAACTTAACCGTAAAAAGAAGGGACTCAAATGATTTGCTGGATGATATTATAGGATAAATAAGTTATAGCTCTGATCATTCTAATATACAATCCTACCAGAATTTTTACTCATAAGTCTCAAGGTCGTCACTGGGTAGCGATAAACCTCATAGGCCGAGTAGGGAATAAATGATAGTCAATGAGCCTATTGCGCTGGTACCACCTACGGCTCAACCCCCTATCAGATAAAAGTACAATATATATAAAAAGATCATCAAACTGACCGGATAAGAATAATTATACTGACCTTCTCCTCTACTCTTTGGATAGTTCAAAGGACGTGATAAGTGATGACTCTATTTTTTAAAGGGACTCACTCAGGAGAGGACGAAAAAAAGAAGGGATGCGAAGGGAATAAAGATGCAATCAACAGGAAAATAAGGGAGCCTACTGAGGAACATGATAAAAATCAGGAATATAAGGAAGATATAGATTAGGTGGGAAGAAAAAGATTGTGAATATAATGGAGAAAAACTTTTGCTATACCTCTTGTCGTGGGAGGGACGACTAAATGAACAAAAAGTGGCTAAATGTATGAAGGGTCTAGAAAAAGGAGGGGACAGCGTAGCGAGTGGAAAAAGAGAGGGAAAGAGGGCATAAAAAGGAATGGGATTGGGTAAAAACTTGGATAAGAAGGGGGTGGGTAGGGTAAGAGAGATAGAAAAGAGGGGAAAGAAGGAGGGACGAAAAGGTTATGGACGAACAAACCCCAAACGAGAAACAAGAGAAAAAGAAAAGGGGGAGAAAGAAGAATGGACAATATAAAAAGTAGAGAATAGGGGTGGGGGAGAAGATCCCCCAGGAAACAAAGAGTGATAAGACAAAAAGGATAGGAAGATAAATAGGGTTTGCATTATAATAGGGGATAAGGGGGGCCCCGCCCAGAATAGGGATTAATAGGCTAAAATATATTTATCCTATCCTAGGATATTATCTTAGAATACGTAGGTTCATTAAAGTTTTATAGAGCACTAAGATATAAATAGGGAGAAAGGTGGGCCAGTTACTAAAGAATAGATGCGAGCATTGCTTAGGTAATTCTGGTTTGAAATTTATCAAAATTGGGATGGTCTAAGTTCTCTTATATAAAATCTTATTATATAAACTATAATGGTTGATAAATTAGTCCATAAATGATTATATATAAAGTGAAGGTGTGGGTCAAAAGATAAGCTCCCCAGAGTTCTTACCTCCAACCATGTAGTATTGGGAACAACTATAGTTTATAAACATAACTAACTTTTTATAATGAGTAATAATTGCATATTGTAATTGTATCTGATGAAAAGGCTTTTGGTATGACTAGATAATGTAGACTGGGTAAATAACCTACCACTTGATCAAGAATGCTAAGCCAATAATGAAAGAGGGTAATGAGATTGTGAATAAGCGTGAGCGTAGCATAAAAAGAAGTAGGGGGAAGAAAGAATTGTAGGAAATAGGTGAAGAAGAGGGAAATAAAGATAGAGACAAAAAGATAAAAAAACTAGGTTAGGATTAGACAATAGAGAATAGGAATCAACAGTTTAACGAGACTAAGAATAAAGAGAAGACAAAAACAAAAAAGAAGTGTATATAAGAAAAAGATAACAAATGGAAAGAAAAGAGTAATAATAATAATCCCTTGTGTGGGGAGTGAGGAATCACAAATAAGTAATAAAAAGAATATGAGAAGAATGAGATAGAAAAGAGGAGGGTAAGAAAGAGGATTCAAAAAGTGGGAAGTGGAACGAGAAATGACAAAGGTAATAAGGGAGGTAAAAGACTTAAAACTTCTACCCCCCTTTCCTTGTCTTCTTGTTATCTATCCCCTATTCCCCTTGTCTCCTTCCCCTCTTTTTTCTTGTCCTCCCCCTCTACTATCCTTTTAAGACCAACCTATTACCCCCTCTGTTGAGGGCTCAATCTTCCTACTATCCCTCCACATTCCCTATGATTTTTATCAGTCCTTATACAATACACGTTTTATAAACTATATTACCTACATTATCTATCTTGAATTTTCTCCACTATAGGCTACTTCTTAGTAGATAAGGATTCTCTACCCCTTTTTATTCTTCCATTCTCTGCTCTCTTTTTTTATTCTATCTTCTTTTTAGTTGTTCTTTATAGGCAAACTATTTCTTAGTCAATTAACATGGTTTTCTTGTAAAAGTATATATACATACTATCCCTCAATCTATATTTTATCCCATCCACAACCCTATTATCTACTACCCAAGATACCCACCTCTTTCTAAACCCATTATTCTCAGGTTATCACCTTATCCCCTCTTTTTTGTATTTCCACCTAGTCTTTCACTTAATCTATTTAGAGATGATTATTAGTACCCTCTTCCTGTAATGATATAAACCAGATATTAATATTAAGTATAACTATCTTTTACAAAATAATAATTTATAGACAATACTTATAATAAAACACAAAAGGGTAATATTTGTAATAGGGGGGTGAATGTAATAAACTAAAAATAAATAAAATAAAAATCTAAAGAAGAAAAAGAATATAGAACCTAAAGAAGATAAAGGAATTATCAATATATATAAAAGGAGGGGGTTTTATAGGCGACAATTTACCTTTTTATATCGTCCTATGACGTACTAAAATTGAGAATCTACCTAGAATAGGTTGCTAACCTTGGTTTATTAGTTACCTTTATCATAAAACTTATATCAAGGTCCTTTTTCATTTCTGTCTTGATCATTGCTTTTCATTTATGATGTCTAGGTAATTAATTTTATAACAAGACTAATTACTGGAATAGAATTTTTAAATAAAACTTATATATGGATACTTCTTCAAGTTATTTAAGGATTAATTTACAGCTTATAAATGGATAAGATTACAGCTAATATAACGTGTCGAGATTTGTAAATGCCTAAATCAACAGTTGTATCAAAAAAGGGAGAAGGACGGGAATGTAGCAATGAAAATAAATGTATAACTAAAAGATAAGAGCCTAGCCAGAAGAGCTAAGAAAGAGGGTGTGAAAGAGTACAGTACAGGCTAAATCACTAACTTGAGTGGAAATAGATACCAGGAGTATAGGGTAGCAGAAAAAGGCTCACCAAGAACTAACAATGAGAAAGTGGGGATGGCAACTAAATCTGGGAGGACATAATAGCTAAGAAGATAGGGGAAGGAAACATAAAAGGGAATAGAAGAGATAGGGGAGGGGATGGAAAGAAATTGAAAAAGAGAAAAGATCAGTAAAGGTTGCGTCAAATGTCTAGAACAAAAAGAGAAGGAAAAGGAAGGGATAGGATCTCAGATGGAAATAAGATAGGGGGTAGGGAAGACCGGACTTCATAGGAAAGATATGTAGGTCTAACTTGGTTAATTATACACAAAGACCACTGCCTTTATTAGGGTCTTACAATAGTTCTGTAATCCCGTATACACCCGTTTAAAGGTAGAACTGATACGCAACTACCACTAAAAAGGAGGCTATAGTTTTCAAAACCTCTAAGAGTCAGTGCTTATAGAGTACCCTGAAAGGGTCTCACTACCAAGTTGTAGGAGTCACATTTATAAGTTCATACCCGCACTTAAGGATTGAGTTGGAAAGTCAGCGACAAGGGAGTTGGTAATCACAATTCACCCATCCATTCGTAAGATTTAGGAACTCCGACATATGGAGAGAGGGCTAGAGAATATACAAATAAGGCGTAAAAGGACGGTGGATCATCTTGTATGGTTAACAATCATAATAGTATTATCTACATACTTACATAGTTATAACCAAGATTATTATTAGAACGTCCATTCTTCTACCTATGTGTAGATATAACATTCTCAAAATCAGTCGTTGTTCTAAAGTATACTTCTGTGCTGCTTATTCCCAAATCTGATTCCTGCCTAAACTTTTATTCCCTCCTTTTTCTTCCCCCTTTGGACGTTCTTATCCCCTATCCTTCACCCCTCTTTTTCCTCCCTCATCCTATCATCCCTCTTTCCCCTTACAACCCCCATCTATTATACATTTTACTCCTTTCTTTCTATTTTATTTTTTTATGGCCCCTAGCTTTTACTTTTTTAATCTTTTTTCTTTCACTTCTTTTACCCTACTTATCTTTGGGTGCTTAAATTATTATAAAGATACTTATGAATAAATCAAGAATGCCAATAATCCGAGACAATAACCATAATCAATGATTGGAAGCAGGTTAGTGAATAGCTAGGAGGGTTACCAAATCTTGGTAATATATGTAGGATAACTAACTCAATATTCACAATTTTATATGCTCAGTTATGGGCCTCATCCTTATATTGACCTCAAATATTTGACTACCCTTTCCTAAAAATTGATTATTAGATAGACCTTTGTTTTCATTGGCTATAGGGTTGACTTCCATATACCCCTATTCTTTCTTGCCCCTATTTATCGTTAATCTTTATACTTTTTCAATTTAAATTTAATTATTTAAATACTTAGTATTATACTGTTACTGTTTAATTGAGTGATTAGGTGTAATAAAAGTTTAATAGGGAGGTTGGAGGATAGAGAGGTAGAACACGTGCAAAAACTAATGAGGTGGATAAAGTGGAGGATAATAGAGAAAAAGAAGTAGAGGGGAGGGATAAATGGTTAGATTGCAAAAGTGAAGGGGTATAGAAAGGTTGTAAGTAGGGGAAGGAAGGAGAGAAGAAAAACTCAGATAAAGAAAATATAGGGATAACTATATTTATAGGTTTAGAAAAGTACTTTGTTGGTAATCTTGTTAAAGAGAAACTTTCTTAAGAGAATCGTAGGTCTGGGTAATTAGAGTAGTTATTTAAAATAAAGTGTGAATCTAATTATACACGTATTTCCGATAATGGGGAAGAGAATAGAAAATAGGGTTTATATAAGTTAATCATGAAGACTAAAACCCATCAATAGTGACTCGTGGAAAACCCTTTATAGTGATAATAAGGTATGGAAAATAAGAAAAAGAGTACTAACTTTAAGGGAGAAAGAAAACCACATGTTGGGATAATTTTTATAGATAAAAAATAATAGGATTAGAAGGGGATTGGGTATGTTAAGTTGCTACTGGAACAAAAAGATTAGAAGAGGGGCAGTAGATGAAAAAATAGGTCACTAAAAATTAGCAAGGGGGTGATAGAATCGAGAGAGGATAGATGAAAGAAAGGCATAGGAAATAGAACCAAAGGTATAAACGAATAACTTAATATTGATAAAGAAAAAATCCAAATAGAAGACTAAGGAATAAGGGTTGGAATTTATAAGAGTATTTATATAAGCAATAGGTAGGATCAAGGATGATAATCTAAGGTGAAGTATTGGTATTGAACTCCTTCTCAAAGTCTATCCTTTTATTAAATTTTCTTGTAAAGTATAAACAAATTAGTTCTCCTACTTGGAATTCCTCCTACTATCGTTCACTATAAGTGATTTGGAAATTATTGTAAAAATACTTTTATGGCTACTATTTATTCCAAGCAAGAGAATGAGAAACATAAAACCCAATAACCAATAACCTATGGTTATGATATAGAAATAACTAAAGGGTATAATTGTATATACAGATTATTATAGGGAGGGTGGATATTGTAGAAGTAATGGCCAGGCTAATCAGTCTTTATATTACCAAAATAATTATACTCTAAACCTAAATATAATAGGGGAACTAAAAGTGAAACAGGTAAAAGGTATATGATGGGAAGATCCCAATTAGAGCAAATTATCTTTATCCCTACCCCTTTTCTATTACCCTGATCGTTACCTTCTTTCTTTTTTCACCCTCCCCCATTTTTTCTAACCAAATCTTTTTTCTTTGACAAGTGGGCCTTATAGGGTCTCTTAATATTCATTGTATAAAGTATTGCTATCCTTTATCCTCCAGACGGGGCAGTCAACGAGTTAGTCTTCATTTGTGGGAGCCTTTTTTATTTCACAAAATGTGCTAAGTCCCAAAATGGCCTGGCCCAAAGGGGTCGAGTAGAACCAATCTGCACCTTGTTGAACCAATTATTCCAAACTGACCTTTTTAAAATATGTAAGCGTACTCCTCAATTAAACAATCAGCCAAACGTTGTTCTCAATTGTAAGCACCAAACTTTTCCTCCCCTCGCGCTATGGGCGATTCTACAAGGCTAAGTCAGAGATCTACAACCAAAGATGGAGCCAAGTCAATAGGTAAAGTGCAGGGACTACTGGATGACTTTTACAGTCTAAGGTTGGTCAGTTATATTAGCCACACATCAGCAGGTCCTTGATACGCGTGATTGGCTATGCCAGGCTAAGTCAGAATGTCAACCCATAGGAAATCTTCCTTTCTCCATTTTTCTCCTATTGATGAGCAGTTTTATGATTTGTATTATACGCCTCCAGTATTTGAGACTTAAGAGGGTGTTAATTGATATTTTCATATTGAGGGCGGGGGATTATCATAATTAAGGGAGCAATAAACTAATATGTTTAGCTATTACGAGATCTTTGTGGTCTCTTGTGTATAATGTCTGGTGTTTTCATTTAGTAGAGAGAGGATCTATCAAATATGAATATTAAAAAAAGGATTGCAGGACTAAGGGTAGAAATAGTAGGGGGAAGAGAGAGTGGGGACTGAGATAAGAACGGGTATAATAGGATAACAAATATAATAATCAACCAATAGAATGGGCACCCCCAAGAAGGCACTGGGATAAAGTTTATTATTTTGATAATAAAACCTAAATATATCGCAGGTAATTCATAATCCCCTTAAGTTTAGAACTGAAAGAGTGAAAGAATTACTACAAGACAAAAGGGTAAAGATAAAGAGAACTAAAAAAAAGAAAAAAGGTGGGTAAAAAGATAACTAGGATAATAAGAAGGTGGAATAGGGTAATAAGGCAGGGGAGGGAAAGACTTATAAGAATACCAAGGATACCCGACTAAAATAGAAGTATAAATAAAGCAGGGGACCAGTTAAAACTTTAAACTTTATAATAAGGACCGGGAATAGGATTGGCCATAGTAATGGGATAAATAGTAAGAAGAATCCCACATCCCCCTATAATTGAGAATAACCGAGTAATAAAAATAATAAAATGGGGATAAGGAAGATAATAGAACAAAAACAACGTATCCATGGGCCAACTCTACTATAATTGACTATATATGAGCAAGTAGGGATGATAAGAAAAGACAGAGGATATAAGACTAGATAGATAAATGGGGGAGTAAGGGGTAACAAAGAAGTTGAAGAAAGTGGCTAGATAAGGTCTGTATGTAAGGGTATGGAGCTGACTTTTGTGATTGTGGGATTCAAAGAAGGTGATTGACCTTATCACAATGAATAGGAAGGAACATAAACGAGTGAGGGGAAAAGAGGGAGGTAACCACAGTGCTCAATATAGAGGGTCTACAAATTGTAGTCATAATCCCCGTAGGTGAATAATTTTTAAAAATGATAATCAATTAGGGTAAGGATAATCTTTTTACGACTTATTTTTATCCATTAGGTATTCTTTATACCCATACATGGGTCCCCTCTACTCTTTTTGTTCCCTACTTTCTTTTTCCTAGTTATTCTTTTTTTATGTTCATCCTATTCTTTTTATATTAGGTGGCTTTAGTCCTTTCTCAACTCGTTGCTTCTCTATATCTCTGCAGGTAGTCGATGGGTTATAAACTACCAATTAGAGACGCCGATTAATAAAACCTACCTACAGGGCTCTCTAGGATGAAAAATATCTGAGGGTAAAAAGATGGCGTATAAAAAGGGACCAATAAAATGGGACAAGGATAAGGGGAATAAAAAGAAGAATGGTAAACGTCTCCAATTTAGACTAGCTAATCTTATAGAAATAATAGTAATACAAATATAAAATACAAATTATTGTAATACAAATAATATTACTTTTGTAATAATTTATATAAAAAAGTATTAAATAGTAAAAAAAATATATATATATATAAAAAAATATATATAAAAAAGTATTTAAGAGATATAATATATATAAGCTAAGATTACCAAAGATGATTTTCAAAAGGGCATAACAGAAAGAATAATGCTAAAAGAAAGACTATAATAAAAGTATAAGAGGGTACCAAATAGATTTATAGTGAGTAGGTAGGATATTGCGGGTAATATTTTTTATCTAAGAGATATTATCTTAGCCTCTTTATAGTTGAATTCACTCTTATTCATTACACTTCCCTACGGGGTTTGTATTCCTCTACTCTGGTCGTAAACTTGTCATTGTTTCTACAAAACCCTTTAAGAGAAATATTGTTATAATAGTTTATCCTTCGCAACTAATAATTTTTAATAGTCATTTTAATAAAATGCAACTTAGTAATAGTTCACATAAACGTATTACCAGTACCCCTCCTTAAAATGAATCACCTAAAATTTACACTTTAAGAATAATAAACTTTAATAGGAGGCTATAATAGGGTTTATAGGGTAGAAGGCGGGTTATTTTCAAATTTTAGTTTTTCTCTTGCAGATCTCAATCCCTATTTTCGTTTTTGTTCCCTTGTTTTTCTTTCTATTGTCCCTTCCTTATACGCCCTTTTCCCCTTCCCCACCCAAGCTCTTTATCCCCTATTCTCTCTCCTCAAGTACTCTTCTATCGAAGTCCCTTGTTTGTTTATTCATTTGGCCCCTATGATTAAGTTTCTAGTTACAGATATCCACCTATTATTCCTTGTGTTCTCCTTTTACCCAATTCTTAGTTTTTCCTTTCCCTTTATTATAAACTTATTTTTGTTTTTCTTTCATCTTTTAGTCCCCGTTTATTTTAGCTTTTTGTTCTTAGATCCTCCTACCTATCCACATGTCATCCTCCTTATTTGCACTTTTTCTAGACTGATTTTTTATTTACCATAGTCTATGATTACTCTTTTTATCGTGGTAATATTTTTAGATAATACAACTAATCAGTATTCGTAGTTAAATAGGTGTAAGATGGAAGGGTAGATGAATTTTATCCCAATAAGTCAGGATACTCATAGAATTGCTTTAACCAACAAGAAATGGGGTAGGAGAAGGTTAGAAGCCCACTACTTGTAATATATACCTACTAATTTATACCCCGGCTAAAGCCTTTCGTCACCATCTTCTTAATAGCCCAAATAAGCATTAAGAACAAGGGTACCCGCAGATAAAGGAACAAGGATTGTGAACAACAGACTCGGTAAGAAAATGGGGGATGTAATAAGGGATAGTGAGAAATCAACGAGATTCGGGGGTACTAAGAGTATCTGTGGTGGATCTTATCTAAGATGGCAGAAGGACTAAACTAAGTGGTATATGCAACAATCACGAATATAAAAAGATAAAGAGAAAAGGTAGAGTAGATAGGAATGGGACTAAGTCTAATTGGCTTTTAAGGGGAGGTGGCCAAGTATGTGAAGACTTTCTATGCACTCTAATGAGTGAGATTATCCGATTGGTCCAATAGAGGAACCATGTGAGTAGTCGCAACTATGATTATGGATAAACTTTTGTTATAAGCGTATCAAGATAAACATATGTATGAGATAAGATTTAAACCCCATTCACTAAATGGAACCGACTAAATAAGGGACTATAAAACGGGCCTGCAAGGATTGTCTGATAGGAGTTCTAATATATAACCACCTGTATACTAGGAAAATCTTTATACTTTATAGAAGTTAAGAGTTGGGATATATGGTGGAGAATAAATATAACCTAGATTGATAATGCAACAATATAATAGTAGAGGGGTGATGAATTTAACCATGTAAGAAATGGGGGGGGAGAAAGCGAAAGGTCACAAGATAACTAATAGGATTGGGATAGAACAAAAAGGGAAAGAAAAAAGGGGATGGTTAGGTAAGTAGGGTAAGGAAAAGATCTTCCCCTAAAAGGCCCCCCTATAACCTAAATAAAAATAAATAAAATATAATAATGCCAACTGGGTAGAGGAACTTATAAAAAGTAAATGGGATTAGATTTATAAACGTAATACGTAAAAGAATCTTTAAGTGGGATGTTTAATAATTTGTTAATAGGGGTTGGATAACTTTAGCCTCACAATAGTAGAGAATAAAGGATAATGAATCCAACGAGAAGGCTGAAAAAGGGGATTCAAATTAGAAAAGAGGCTAATAATACAATTTAGTGTGAGTAAGTCGGCTACTATCTTTTTATTTATTCTTTGTATTATGTTTCTATTCATATTTTTTTATCTTATGGTTAATCTTACTACGATTCAGAACAAATGGATTATGTTTTCTATTGCCCCAGGCCATTCTTTTATTTATACCCTAGTTTATTAGTTGGATTTTACGTCTTTTTATAGTAAGTACTATATTCACCCTCTATCCTACACGTTAATATGCTCCGGCTTAGATTACCCTCCCCCAGATTCTCGTACCGCTAAAGCGATTCCTATCAGACCTAGCCTAAATGCTTATCATTATGAATCCATCAGGGGTTGGGTTTAACACAAGTGTTATCCCTCTTATTTTTATTTAATGGATTCTTAGATTTGTCTTTTGGTTATTCGTAGGCTTACTTGCTTTTACCTTAGTTTTATTATTTTAATATAAGTTAAAAATATTTATCCCTAAATCGGGGCCTAGAAGATTCGAGGTCATAAATTTATCTATTAAGGATAAAAGATAGTGAGGGAGTGTATAAGAATGACTCCAACTGAACATTGAAAAAGAATTCTGGTAAGGATAAGATAATCGTGAAAGGAAATATAAGTTAAGAATACCAGATGGGAATAAGAGTGGGTGTATCTATTTGTTAGATAGAAAATTAGATAAAGGATAAAAGAAAGGGACGAAAATACAAGTACTAAACAGAAAAATAAAAAGGCTCGGGTTAGTACGATCAATGGATCGGATTCATACAACCAACAGTGAGACATAAAAAGGTTGTTACTGAAGAGGAAGTAATACTTCCCAAATACTTGTCCTGTAAAAGGGGAATGGGTGGGTCGTCTTATATTGTTCAAAGATGGCCATTGTCCATTTTATTTAGCTTATAAGTGAAAGAAGTAGGTAAAATATTATAGATAATACTTATATTGCTAATACATTCCCATATCGATAGTATCGATTTAATTTATAGAATTAAAAGTGAAGGATAATGGGACCCACTCAGGGCTAAAGCATATTATTGTAAAAGGAGATAAGCCAAGGACTCGGGGGAGGGGGAGAGCATAACAAGAGGAAGATCAAATGATGGCCAATCTCTGCAGGGGGGTAGTGAGGAGCATTTTCATCACATTGCGCATGGTTGGTTGCCTATATTATTATGTCAATTATTCTTCTTATCCTCCCCTTACATCCTTTCTCCTTCCCTTCCAATCCCTCCTAAGTTTTCTCTTTGTCCTTATCCTCCCTCGATTCTTTTCGTTTAGTCCCCTATCCTCCCATTTACAATTTTTCCTTCCCATTACATACCCCCCGTACTCTTTCTACTACCCAATTTACCCCTTGGTTCCCTTCCTCTCCTCTAGTTCCCCCTTTTCTACCTTATTCTACTTACATCCCTTTTTATGTAAATGTCTCACTTCCTTATTTTCTTATCGATTAGGTTTTATCCTCTATTTATCCCATCCTCTATAAATACCCATTCAATAGGCATCGTATACTTATAATGATCTTCTACAATATTTTGTATTTATCTACGTGGATATACAATTATATCCATCGATGTATCACAACTATTTTAACCCTACTTACTAGACTATGATTGGAGCATAATATAAAATTAATTAACCTTAATCGCTAGATTATTTTCAGAAAGCTTAACAATAATAACTTAGTCCTGTATAACCTATATACAGAATCATATAAAAGTGATATTAACAAATTGAAAAGAGTGAATAAAAAACAACCGGAGGATGGTGGGGGTGAGACCATAGAGGAAAAGGGTTCGAAAAAAGGAGGGAAGAAGAGAGGGGATGAAGGGAAAGAGGGGGTAGGGAGTGAGAAGGGGATTAGGGATAGCGAGTATGGGTGTGAGAAGGGAATGAGGGGTATAGTAGGGGGAAAAGAACAAAAGAGGGAGTGCTGAGGGAAAGATGGAAGACCGTAAATGGTTTGTAGGGTAGATAAAGGGATGGGATCCTATATTATTTATAGAACTTCTTTATACATCTTATATCCTCCCTTATCCTTCTTTTCCCTCTCTTTATCTTTCGTTCCCACATCCTTTTATTTTTCCACACGATCACCCACTATTATGGTTTGTATGCTGTGACCCTTAGTTTATCCAAGTCCCCTATTATATACCATATCACGGATTTAAGTTATGCCATTATTCGTAATAAAAATCATTTTAATCATCTAAGCTCCATTACAATACTTATTTAAAACCTCTTTTCTACATTAGCAATATTTTCACGCCATACGCGTGAGGGAGACATAAACCACCACAATAGAAGGTAATAAAAAGAGTTTCCATAGTTAAGTGCACAACAAGGGACCTATTTTGTATTAACTAGACTTTTAGTCTAGCAGTATTAAAAATAACAAGGGTTTGGTAATAATAAAAGAACTGCGGCCCTGGATAAATCTTGCTAATCAGCCCTACTTAATAAAGATAAATCGATAAAAGGCCTAAGGATAAAAAGGATGAGACGATCAATAAAAAAGGGAATAAAAAGTGGAAAAAAGAAAAAAGGAAAGGATCAGGGCATCGGGGGATAGAAAGAAAGAGATATAATAAAGACAATTCAGGGGAACGGAGGATATGAATCTAGCGAAAATAAAAAGTAGGATGGTAAGGGGGCCCAAGGTGGGTTTGGTTAGGATGAGGTGCAGATATAAATCTAGAGCCCCCTATTACAGTCCCTCCTCCCTGTCTTCTCCTCCTTTTCTTCATACAATCTACCCCCTTTCTAATCCTATCTTCTATCCTATTTTCCCCCTGATCCTATTCATCACCTTCTTCGTTTTGGTACAAAGTATTCCCAAGTTAAATTATTATTTATAGAACTATTTTTATTCCTCCCAACTCTTATGGTGACAAACCCTTTCATTCCTTTATAGAAATGGCAATAGGTATTGAAATAATTTTAGTAGGTATGGTTAAGTTTTTTAAATAACTAGGTTTTATTATGTAGTAAACCTCTAACTATAGAGGGTATATTCTTATTCTTAGTCCTTTTATGACCTACCTAATTTCGTTAGTGCTGCTATGACCTATTTTTTTCTATTTAAGTCCTTCTATAAACTATCTCTAAAAGCTTGTTATTGAATTTTATCGAACTCTTAAATCAAAATGACGTCATCTAGTTATATGATAACTATAGAATGAGTCCATATGCTGGAACTTAGGTTTTAGGGTTAGAGTTATTAGGGCACAATCTAAAGTTTATCACCAGGGGCCAACCCAAGGGTCTAGGCCTTAGTAGGATTCTCTACGACTATAGGACTCAGGTTGTATTCAATATAGTCTGACTAATTTGTTAAGATAATAGAGTTAGTCTATCATACTATTAACCTCACTTATTTTATACTTATCTATGATTTATTCTTTTCACTATCCCTTGGCCATAGATTTATAAAATATTGTCATTTCCCTTTCTTATCTTGTTTATCTTATGATTCTATTCCCCTCCTACTCTCCCTTTTCACCCTCTTCGCTTTTTACTTTTTCTTTTATAGACTGACCCCCCTCTGTTATCTATTCTTATACTCCCTTTCATTTATCTTTCTCCCATATCTTTTTTTATTCTTTCATGCCTATCCTTTTCTATCCCCCTTTTTCCTACCAGAGCATTCTATTCAACTTTTTATTGCTACTTTCATTTCTATTAGTTTGGCAAGAGCAGAGGTGAAATAGTAGCAACTAGCAAGCATATAAATACTTATCCTTCAATCGTTCAATGTTGAAATTCGTTGTAAACTACATTCCTCGTTACCATTCTTTTTGTCCCCTATATACTATGGTACTTGATCCTCTTCTATTTCTTGTTGGGTATGATCCCTGTTCTACATTATTCTCTATCCTTCACTACCCTACTTAGTACTATATGCTTTATTTATTCCCTCCCCCTTCTTGTACTCCTCTTTCTTCCATCCCTATTCTACTTCCTTATACTCTTTACTTCGTTTTTGTCCCCTTCCCCTATCCCCCCTTTTTACATCCTTTTGTTTTTCCTATTATTCTTTTCATTCTCCTAGAGCAAACTTATCCTACCTCCCCTTGTCTTCATCCTATCTTTGTCCTTTGTGGGCCCATCGTCCTTATACTTATCCTTATTTAGATATTTATCGTCATTTATAGATTCGTGATTTATAGATTAAATGGATCAATATGGCCAAGACTAAGTTGTATGAACAACAACCCCATCAATCAATAGGGGGCAAAGGGGTATGAGAACGGCGATTGTATTGTGTATATGGGGAGACAAATAGAAATTAACGTAATAGAGTAAAACCGCATATATTATTTTTTCTATTCTTCTTATAGTCCCTAGTCTTGTCTTTTACTCCCTGTTTTTGATCTCCATTCTCCTGATGGGTTTGTTACATACTCTTTCCCTAGCCCACTACCTCGGTTTTTCTTCCCCCTTCTCATTTCTCTTCGTCTTTAGTCCTTTCTTTTCAAATCTCTCAATCCTCAAATATGTCTTTCCTTATGACTTCTATTTGTTTAAGTTTTGCCTTTTTATCTTTAGTTATTTCTGATTTTATCCTTGAATTGTTTTATTTATGTAAAGGTTGAGTAAGGTTTGCGTATAGGGTTAATTATGAGGTAATTTTCCTAATGAGGACTTTTAGAGACTTTTACACTGTTGATTTAAGCCGGCAGGGAACCTCGTGTTTGACGTACTTTGAGGAACTCTCTTTGCCGGTAAAACCCAACCTGGGTGCCCTACACAGGATCTGGGGAGGCATGAACCGGGCCAGAACCAAGAGTAGGCTAGGGGTTAGGTAAGTAGCTCGTATAGAGTCGTAAAAAGAAACCAAGGGGAAGATTAGGAAGACTCAACGAAAAGAGCAATTAACAATAAGGGATAAAATAAGGGGAATAAGGTGGTTTACAAAGATTATGATTGGCTAATAGTCATTAAGTCTGTCTTAATAACAAGAAAATGAAAGGGGAGGGATAAGAGAGATAGGGGCAGTATAGAAAAGGAAATAGAAAACAAAGGACCGGGGAAAAAGAATAAGCGACTAAAAAAGACAAAGAAGGGGAGGGCCCATAGAATAAGAGTAACGAATCCCCCATATAAATTTCCAAGAAAGAGAAATTTCCATATGATTAATAATCCCATTTGAAAAAGAGTATAAAAATAATCCTATTAATTAAAATATCCCACAAAACAGAATATATAAAAGCTAATCTTCCCACTGAGAAAACCAACAATCAACTGGTAAATACTAATAGTAACAGATTGAGCCTAAGTCAAATAGTTAATTACGTTTCCCGTCTATACTTTATTAATTTGCTAACGTAAAATAAAATTTAGTTAATGACAATCATCCCAGAGATTCGAGATGGTAATTAATAAGCGCTTAATAATAAATAAGACAATCCCAATTGATAAAGCCAGTTTAGATTAAATCAAATAATTCCGATAGCCTGGTTTCCTGTCTTATCCCCTGGCTAATAAAAAGATTAATCGATAAGTCTTAGTTTCCTATAACGATCTTGGCTTATCTTTACGATTTCCTTATTTAGCGAGACGAGGGGTTGGGAAGGGGAATACCGTACCAACAACTGGTGTATGGATCGCTAATCAAGATTTGTGACTAAATTAGTCGGAGCATCTATAAAATTAAAATAAAGAAATAAGCAATTAAGAAAGGCAACAATAAAGCATAAAATCACAAATAGAATAATAGGGAAGCATAGTAAGAGAAAGAAATTAGAAAAAGCGATTTGGTTTTAACTAGTGTAGATAGGGTAAGCATAAGATTAGCTTATAAAGAAAACTAGGTTATAACCCGATTTAGAAGATAATTCGCCTACTCTATAGCCTGAATAAATGACAAATCACTAGAATGATTCGATTTGGTTATTAATTTTACATTCTAACAATTAGCACTAATCTAACTATCCGCTCATTGTTCATAACAGATTTAGCTTATTCCGGCTTATTCAAAGCCTCTCTAACTTTATTATCCTCGATAGATTTACTAATACTCGATAGATTAACTAATACTTGATAGATTATATAAATTTAAAGACTAACCCACTGTATAAAATAAATAAGAATTAACCAATTGACAAAAATAAGAATACCGTAAAGAAGAATAAAAGAGGATAGAATAAGCTAGGGAAAATAAGTCTAAGAGTAGGGGAAAACATTATATTTCATAAAGGGCTGAAAACAGAAAGTATGGGTAAAAAATAAAAGAGAAAAGGAATCCATATATACGATACCGGAAAGACAATCATTGACTAAGACAAATAATTAAGCTAAGCCAAGAATAGTCTCAGTTTAGTATTCCCCCTTCCTTTCACAATCTTATTTCTATAAACCATTCCCATTTCCTTCGAATAAATTTAATACCTCCGTTGAAAAGATTATAGCCTTTTTCGATTCACTAATAATTCCCTAGTTGGGTTAACTAATTAGTCTTAGCCTAGGGGGATGATCCGTAATGAGTATCTGGGGAGGGGAATCTAACCCGGGCCAGATACTCGGGTGGAATAGTCAATCATTGGTAGGGTAATATCTGATAGAGGAATAAACTAATGGAAATATCCCATACTAACTATCTTCCATATGATAAAATTATTATAAAATCCTATCTATCAATAGAGTGACAATACCACAATTTTACCAAATGAGAAAGACAACTAGCCACCCATATTACGCCTTTCTCCCCATTCCTCCGATTGTTATCCTTATTTCCAGATTATCTGATGCCTTTATGATCACTCCCTTTTCCTGAGTGAGTGAATTCACTTATTACTCTTCGCCTTTAATCCCTCTCTTTCTATTCTATGCCCCCTCGCTATCTCTCCCTTTTATCACTCATTGGCTAGTTCCCCATCCTCTTTTCGGAGACATATCGTCTCTATTTCGTTTAGTCTTTCCTCTCCCACTCTTCCTTTCCCCTCTTCTCTTTTCCGTTCGATCCATCTTTATAATCTCGGAGTCCTTTATTCCCACCCTCTTTCCCTTTTTTCTTGTCGCCTTCTTGTGGTCTCAATTGTCGGAGGGAGACGAGATGGTCCGGCTTGTTTATGGCCTCCCATCTCTTCCCCTTTTTACCATTTTCTTACCCTACCATTGACAAACCCAACTAAGCAGTCACTTATTGATACAATCGTACCCCCACTCTAGGTTCTTATGAATTCTCCCATTCCCTTTTTATCCTTCACTAAATTCCGATTTATTACTCTTCACCTAGTTGGATTATTAGGAGGGGAATAGTCTTAGCATTAGCCTTAGCCTGGTTGGAATTAGCCTTGACGAGGAGAAGGGAAGGGTCCGTACCAACTCCTCGTGTGGCTAAGTGGGTTAATAAATATTGACTTACTTAGGATGAAGACAAAATGGGTCATATGATATCTTTTACCATTTTATATGCCTTTAGCTGGACGGGTATTATTTGGAAGCTTGTTTCACCATTATTTCCCTATTTATGAGACTCATCTTGATTCGATTACCCGCGTTGCGGGTGGGGGGTATAAATCCTTTTTCAAGTTAAAAGATAGAACATGGAGATAGACTCAGAAAAGGAATCCAATTGATGGAAAGCGAATAAGCTAGACGAAAGAATAGTAGCGACTGGAATAATATTTAAAATCATCCCTTGCCTTTACGATAAAATTCCCGATAATATTAGATTTGTGGTATTATCATTTAGTTATAAATTTATTTCCCCGATCATTTATACCCTCTAGCTTGTTCTTTTCCTTGTGGTCCCTTCTATTCTAGATTTATCCGGTTTCCATTTTCTATTTTATTAGTGGTATTCATTCTTTATTGTTGTATACGATTATTACTATTCCCATTGGATTATTATTCCGCTTTTCTATCTTCCATTTTACGAGGTTTTGGGGGAATTCCTTGTCATTGTTTGACTTAATTGGTAGCCTTCCCCCATTATCTTGTAAATTGATTTCATAATTTATCGTAGTTTGTGAACTTAAACATTTAAAAATTGACAGCTGAGTCAGGAATGTAAAGAGCTTAGGCTTCTAAATAGGCTGGTTAATCCCGTTTGACACAAATATAATGGTGGCTCCTTACAAGCCAAGTTTATCTCCTCTGAAATTCTTTCAGGTACTACTATAACTTTAGACTATAACGGGGAGCAACAGAAGGAATGCTAGGACCAGAATAACCACCTTCCACTATAATATTTTTAGGACTATAAAAATATTAGGGTATTACTATAATTGTGTTTTTATAGAACACCAAGGATAACCAAAGGGAATAATGCGTTTTGTTAAGGGAACCTAATGGTAAATAGGAAAACCAAAAAAGCATAAATCTAACAAGAAAATAAATATTAAACTATAGGTGTATAACTCTGTAATCAATAATCATGGGAATTCGTAAGATACAACAGTAGTTGGCTAAGGATGCGTCGAGACTAGATATAACTAGAGAATCATATAATAAAAACATATTAGATAATAACTTACATTATAAAGTTTTATTATTTATTCATCTTTCTCATTAAACATGTTGTTTACTGTCTTTTTCATTTCACTCTTTTGGGTGTCTTTACCCTGACTTTTAATCAGATGATCCAGGGTTCGATCCCCTGTATGCCCATTTTCTAAGTTATCACTTTTTATTACGCATTTTCATAAACGATATTTTATGGCTTATTTTTTACACTATCTTTACAAATCCTTCCCTACATTCTCATCCTGAGCCACTTATCCTTTTTCTATCCATTTCCCTCTTCTTCCATCTCACTCTCCCATTCTTATGGTTCTTTGTCCTTTTATCCCTTTTGGTTTCTTTGATGTTCTTTCACCTTTTATCCTTTTTGTTGTTCTTGAGAATTTCTCTTATAAAAATACCCACTATTACCTCATGTTTAAGGATATTATTCTAATGAAGGGTGCTACCCCTGTTCCTGTACAAAGTAGAACCTTTACCTGGTTTCAAGGCCTATATAAAACTTCCTTTTTCTAGGATTATCTGTGGTTACTAGTTAAGGGTCCATTTGGTAGTTTGATAAAATCCAGTGTACAACGAATGGAAGTCTAAATATGAAGCCTAAATTAGTTCCCCTTATTCTCCTATTCTTTTCCCTTATTATCCTTTTCTTTTACATTCTTTTATCATTCTTTATACACCGGATATAAACTTGAATTCGGTATGGTCTTTAAGCTAAATTATGTATTAGGTGTAATCTTTTGAAGACCCTAGCTATGGTCTGTACGAATCTTCGTATTTATTATCCACTATAAAAGCGGTTATGGATAGTAATTCTTACTGAAGCTGATATAAACATCTATATTTTTATATGAATCTCCGTAGCTAAGCATTGATATGCACAATCAAAAGGATCCTATTTGTATATTGTAATAAGAGGATCCAATCATTGCTTTATCCAATCATCTTACTAGTAATCCATAATTTATAGTTACTTTATACAGGAACTCCTTACCACAAAAGACGACCAAATATCCCAGAGGATTATAACCATTTCCACCAATCAATATAATATAAAGGTGATAAATAAGAAACCAAGATCAACTGGGGGCATGGATTTGGACAAGGGAATAAGAAATAACAATTCAATCTAGCTAACTTTTTAGAAAAGATATCTAGGCTTAGGGTAAGAACTATAATCCAAGCCCGGACTACTATATTATTTGGTATTAATTACTACTAAACTAAATAACCTATTTCTATTCCTCTCTGCTATTTTTTCCTTTTCCCTTATTCTCTTCGTTAGTTTCTTCCTTTGTTTCTCATTCTATCCCAGTTTCCTTCCCATCCCGGCCCCTCCCTTTCTTCATCCCTAAACCTAATCAGTCCCTTTCATACTCTACTTCTATTTCCCTGATTCCCTTGTTCTTTTTCCTTGAGGGCCTTTTCCCCGTACCCCTCTTTCTTATCCACCTCTTTTCTTTCTCAACTTCCTAATCCTTTATCCTTTCTTCGTCCCCTTGTTTATTTCAATTTCTTCCCTCTTTATTACCCTCTATTCATTAAACTTCTATTTCCCTTCCTTTCCTTTCTTTCACTTCCCTCCTCCCACTGTTAATCCCTTACACTCTTTTTCTACCTTTTTCGTCCTTTTATTCTCCACTTTCTCCACCTGTTCTTCATCCTTTTATACACCTGCATTCTTTCCCCAATCTCCTTTTATACACCTCCATTTTTCTCTTCCTCTAACCCCTTAAGTTCTTATGCCCTTTTCATCTTTCTATTCAGTCATTTATCCGTTTATTTATCAAGCCCTAGTCCATCCTTTGGATGAAGTTTTTCCTATTACCTGCTGTCTGAGCACTACCAACCCCTACTCAATTATATGTGGTGTCTCTTCTTTCACCCAGTTAAACTGAAGATTTTGTCTATTACATGAAACTCATTCTCTTCCTATAGATTATACATTTCCCTAGTTCTTTATACCCACATGACACTGCTACCGTCAACCTAAAACTAATTTATTGTAAATATACGCCATTAAGCAGTCTAATCCTCTTAAATAATGAATCAATGACTAGTCCATTGTATTAGAGCTTTTTGATATTCCCCGCCCTCTTATCCTCTTCCTTTCTTTTACAACTTGCAATCTTATCTTACTCTTTTTCTATCTTTTTATTTATTTTCATTACAGCTTTTTTATTCCTATATTATATTTTCCTAAAAAGGCCAATTAATATTTATACAATCAGACTATAGAACAGAGCCTATTAATCTAAATAAGGATTAATTTATGCGAAGGGCATACTAAAGTCTTTATCTAAAGTGTTTATCTAAGTGTTAATTGTGAACTAGGCTTAATAGGTCAATAATATAGTAAGGTGAATATGACATAATAAATATATTTTTAAGCATTAGTTATAGCTCTTAATAGTTGTGTTTAAGTGTATGACATTATATAGTATTAGAATTTTATATGGATGTAAGAGGTTAAATCGATACGTATCTAGATATATCTATTAATAGTTTTGTTATATATTAAAGCTGTATTTTATAGTTATGGTATTTATAGTAAGTTTGTTGCTAAAGGGCTAAAGTATTAGTAAAGAATATTATAATAACTAATTATCCAAGAATAATATAATAAGGTAAAGATTGTTATAAAATAAGGGTTGAAAGATAAATTTAATCTCTCACTAAACAATCATATGGTTTTAGAGGAGTAAGCAGGGAGTGATAATAAATAAAAGTTGTGTATAAATAAAAGGTTAGTAGGAAAAAAAGGATTATTGAATAATCCAAAAGAAAAAAAGGATATAACGAATAAAAAAACTATGTGTAGGAAGAGTAGGATAAAAAGGTAACAAATCTAGAATTTAGAATTTTGCATAGTATCAAAGAATGATAAAAAAAATAATAAAACTGTCTAGGTGTAGTTTGTAGTTTACTGGGTACTAGGGTGCTCTTAACTTGGTAAACAATTAGGTGTTAAAAGAATGGTAGCTAAGATATTTTTAGATTAGGTATGTTTATTTAAAAGACCTTGTCTGGAGTATTCTAAAATATTAATATAATTGGAATGGTAATAAAAACTACTTTAGTGTGTTAATAATAAAATTTAGTAGCTAAAAAGGTATTGAACACTTCCTATTAATCTATTGAATAACTTCCTAGATCCCTTACCTTTAGGTTGAAAAATAAAAAAGAATAGAAGCTTGAAATATAAAAGAATTGAAAAACTTATTAGAATAATTTGGCAGGATAAATAGTACTTTATATAAAAAAAGAGTATAAAAGAAAGGGGAAGAAAAAGAGTAGAAAAAAGAGGAGAAAAATAACATAGAAGAGTGAGAGTATGTCACAGAAGAGCAGGGGGAAGAAGTGAGGGATAGAACAAAATAAAAGAGAAATAGAAAATAGAGAAGGTTGGAGAAGGATTGGAAACTCGGGATCTCAAAGGATAAAGAATATCAAATGATAAAGGGAAAAGAATATAAATAAAAAATAGAATAGAGGAGTAGGAGAATCCTAAGAGAAGGAAAAAGAATACTAAGAATAAAAAGATGAATAGGGAAAATAAAAAAACAAAAGAATAAAGGGATAAAAAAGATTATAAAAGAAAAAAAGTCTAGGGAAAAAAGAAAGAAGGACAAAGAATTGTCTGAAAAAGCTAAAAAAAAGATAAATATTAGAAGCTCGACAATACTTATTAAAAGAACCTTAAGATTATTATCTCTTAAATTTATACCCGCTCTTTTTTATTTCTTAAAAAGGTTATTATTAATTATAAATTGTAGTAGAAATTTCTAAACCTTTATTTGGTCTATTTTAGTCTTACATTTTACTCTTCTGACTATTCTTTTTATCCCCTTCTCTACTCTCTATTGTAGAGGCATATTATCTTCTTTCATTCGGTCTTCCTTAATTTTCTATCTTTGTTTAAATACTCCCAAAATACTTATCCATTCTTTATCTTCTTTCAATTATACTGAGGCTAAAGTTACAAATTCACCCTTTTATAAGGACTTTTTACACTAACAACTAAGTAAAATATATAGTCATATTAACAAGATAGTTTCAATTAACTTTAATCTCTCATTCGGGCTTGAAATGATTATATAGTAGTTGATCATAAAATGATATTTGATATTAAATTTAATAGTATCCATTCATCTACATTTTAGATAGAACTTATAGAAAAGGCTGAATAATTATAAAAGAATAAAAGGATTAATGTAGATTATAGATAATATGTCTGTTGTATAAAACTTTATATAATGATTTAATTGGGTAATCGCCGAAGGTAATTGGGGAAATGTTTTCTTACTCAACTCAGCCTAATAGTTTTGCAAGAAGATGGGATTGGTGCACAATTTGCATAGTGGAAGTGAATGCTTTGAGATGGATTCAATAAATAAGATCTTAAAGATCTTAATAAAAACTTCGGGAAATAAGAAGGGGCCATAAAAGATAAAGCACATCACAGACTTTGTATAAAAGAAACAATACTTGTAGTGGGGGTATGAAAAGAGGGAATAAAACATAGTAAAAGGTTAGCAAGAGAAAATGCGAAATAGAAAGAAGGAAAAAGGTGGGAGAAAGAGTAGAGGATAAAAGAAAGAAGGTGGGGGGAGCTGAGAGTGAAAAAAGTCAACAGGGAATGAAAAGAGAAAAGGGAAGAGGGGTTGGACTAAAAAAAGGGTGACACTTGGTATATCTAAATAGTAATGAATCTAGCGGGAATTGGGAAGCAACAAAGAATGGTGGGATCAAACAATAATAAACACCAATTGAAAAACCAGGCATCCCCTAGGAATTTTTATCTAAACCAACCCATGAATAAAATCATAAATCTAAACCAAGCCATGACAAAAATCATTTTAACAATCTAATTTATGAGGAGTCCATATTACTACCTATCTAATTCGTCCTAGCTAAATCCATTTTCGGATCATTGGTTCTATTACAGACTCTACCATCCCCTCCAATCTATGGGGGTATTAGCCTTCTTTATCCTAGCTTTTTAGCCTTAAGGGAAACCTTTATTGTTCTCGTGGGTTCTTTTTATATACCCCCCCCGACTTCTTTTTACCCTCTAGTCTAGCCTCTTTTTTCTTAACCCCTGTAAACATTTTTTTTTATACAGCCCTTCCTTCCGACCTTCCTTGTTTCTTTTATACTCCCATTTCTTGCGACCATTATTCTTTTATATATGCATTCTAGCCTTTAGTCATACCCAATCCCTGTCCCTTCTATTCCCCTGTTCCATTTTTCTATTTTCCCTCTTATGCATTTATATTCTTCTTATTCATTATCCATTTAGTTACTTCTTAAATAGTCAACTATTCCGCCTTTTTGCATCTAGATATCATTGATATAAATTTAATCTTTTTCGTGAGTGGTATTGCATTATCAGCTATTCCTTATTTATGGTGTCTTAGTACGACACATTCTCATCTTATTAGTTACATTTTTAGCTTATCCAGATAATTATAGTTGAGTTACAAGATTCTGCTGATCATTTAGATCTTTATAATAAAAGCATTTATAATGCTTGTCAAAGTGAAGGGAGCTAAAGGTTGTAAATAGGTATTCACTGGCCAAATTAATTTATAATAAAAACTTTGTGAGTAAAAGTGGCTATAAAAAAGGGAGTATACCTAAGGAATCATATCGAGAAGGATTAGCTGTTGGAGAACACAATTAAAGTAGTAACAAAGAGATGAATATTTAGCTGTAAAAGCTGGGGATGGAGGAAGTGGACAGAACCATCAAAATCCAATCCAATGTGAGGGGGAGAGGGAAGGGTGGAAAAGGAGGAGAGGTAAAAATCCGTGGGGGAGGGCAGGTTTCTATAAGATATCATCTCGAAAGAGGTGGTGGATTCTGGACTAAGTGGTGAACCTTAGAACTGGAAGAGTGGTTGTTCACTCTACATTGACGTTACTTTGGGAACTACTGTTTACATGATTGATCGTGATAATAAAGAAGAGGTGAAGAAAGGGGAATCAAACTCTTCTTGTAGCTAAGGGTGGCAGAGGTGGTATGGGGAATGCCACTTTTGCATCTTCTGTAAATCGTACTCCACGTAATGCTCCCCAATAAGGGGAGTTGACTGATAAATCTTTATCTTGAATAAAAGGTAATAGCTGAGATTGGATACTTAGGATTACCAAAGGCTGGAAAATCAACCTTGTTGAATACTCTAACCTAATGTTCAAGGAGCAGATTTTGACCACTTTGCAACCACAACTTGGGGTAAAAAAGGGTAGTAAGAATAAGAACTGTAAAACCTTCCTGGGGAAGGTGGAAGAATGGAGGGGGCTTATGAGAATAGAGGCTTGGCGCATTTATTAAGCACCTTTCACATTGTAAGGTTCTAGTTCATCCCCCTATTATCCTTTTCCAGATTTCTTTTTCGTTCGCCTTCTTTACCCCTCCTTTTATATCCTCCCACTTCTCTTTTACGTTACGCTTCTTTTTATTCTTTAAACTCTTTCTTCTGCTCTTTTATTCTTTGAGCCAATTTGTTGACCTTCTTCATTTTATAGATTGTCTACTCCTTTTGAAAATTTTTGTTCCTTGGTTCCTTATAAGATCTATGATTGACTATTCTCTTGATTTACAAATTAAGTTTTTAAATTAGTCTTATTGAAACCTCTCTGCTTCTTATTTCGATTATTGAAGAGAACGAAGGTGATTTTATAATTTCTAAAGCACTAGATCACCATTTAGTAACTTCAAGTAGTGGGCGTAAAAGATGGAGACGTTTTGTTGATTGATAATCAAGAGTATTTCTTTAATACGTCTAATTGTGGACTAAATCTATCATGTTAATGATTTCCAAACTACAGACTATATTAAACTTATCTATCTTTATACAAAAATACAACATGCTGTATTCAGTATGTTCAATGTAGTTGAATTTATGGTAGTAATTATATTTTAAATAAATCAGGACTATATAAAAATTTGTAAGACTCAAACCCATTTATATAAAAAGTAGAGGTTGACTTTAGTCGGAGCATATAAAAATAACTTAGAGAATCAACAGGGGATGATAAATAAAGTTTACTAATAATAATATCCTCTTTAAAGTTTTCTAATAATAATCTTTTAAATAGGGTTTCTTAAAATAAATATATTTTAGTTTTCTAATGATAAATTAAGTTTTCTAATAATTATATCCTCTTTTTAGTTTCCTAATTATTGTTTCCTTATTATTCTATCCTCCGGTTTCTTCCTTTTCTTACTCTGGTTCTACTTGTCCCTCTACTTCTTCTTTTCCCCTTCCATTCCCTATTCTTAGTTATCTTTCATCGTTGTCCTTCCCTCCCTTACTCTTCTTATACTTTATCCCCCTTTTGTCACCCTTCCCCCATTTTCTTATACGTTTTTTGTACTCCCACTATCCCAATCACTCTTGTCTTTCCTTTTTATTATTATATCACCCGTCACTTTCCTGTTTTCAGTCTTCCTTCCTAATTTTTATCCCCAGCATCTGCAATCTATCCTTTTCCATTTTTATCCCCCTGTCTTAGTCTTCTTTTCTCTTCCTTTTCTCCCTTTTTTTTCCTATACAAACCTCCCCCTCTTGGTTCTTTTTACTATCTACTCCTCTTTTTCTTATCTATTCTTATACATAAGTCTTATTGACCTTTTATATTTTCCACTTCCCCTACTTATATATTCTCCCTATTATTTCCTCCCTTTGTTCTATTTACCTTTCTAATGATTTACTTTCTCCCTACTTATAATCCAACTTATGATTCTATCCCCAAACTGATCCCTATTGGCTTTTTATCTTTTTTTTTCTTTATCTTTTGTTATTTGTTCTTTCTCCCCTACTTACCATTTCCTATTTTCTTTCTATTCTCCTTTCCTATTCTTTTTTTCTATTTATGCTTTTTACCTTTTATACTGCTCTTATATTTATACCCTCGACTTTTTAAAGTCGATTTGGAATTATGGGTCGGCTTTATCAATCTTTTATCTATGGACTATTCTTTGTTATCCAAGTATCGTTCCATAACCATAAAAGGTTCAAGCACCCATTCCCATTCTAACGATTACTAAATTACAAATTTAATTCCCTATCACGTACACGTACAAATTGATTTTTCTCAATCATATTACGACTTCTTTTACCATTTGTTCTAAATTTATCTGTTGCCTTTTATTCAGTCTAATGTATAGTCGAGCCTTAATCTTATTTACGATAGTTTTCGTATATGAAATCCAATTCACTTTTCTACTTTATTATCCACTTTTTAAACCTAAATATTACCTATTTATTAGTGGGTATGTTTTAGTATTACCTTTTAAATTAATAAGTTTTAAATAAGGAAGATATATTTGCCACTAACGAATCTATATATTCCCGAATTATAATCTGATTTACTTTTATCAGCGGTAAACTCCTTTCTAGATTCTCTTTCCATAATTATATTTATATGTGCTGAATTCTTAGTTGGGAATAAATCCATTTTCAAGTTTAATTGAGGAATTATATAAAAGATAATCCGATTTGGGTTTAAATTAAATTATATAAAATCATTATTTAAAAACCTAGTTAGCGACTATATAAGGATATAAGAATAAAACTCAATGGCAAAGAATATATGACAAAGATTATTCAAACATTAATTACCTTTAATTGGTAAACACTCTTTACATTATTCATTTCTTTTCGCCTTTGAATACTGTTAGTAGCATTATTAGAATAATTTATTAAGCGACGATTAGCTAAGTTAAATAAACCCAACTGACTAAATGGGTAGCTCGTTATGGTTGAATCAGATAATGGGAGCCAATCCACCATATAACGATATAAGAAAGAATCCCAATTAGTTTAATCATCTCTTTAGCCTATTGCTGGTTGAATAGATTATAATATGCCTTTTATCATTAACAAATATGATCCCAAATTTCGTTTTTAATGAAACGGGGAAGTACTACTCGTACCCTATTAAACCGAGTAAGAAAAACTAAAAGATTCCAACTTTGGACTAAGGAAATTTATACAGGAGGTATAGGTATGGAACCTATTTAGCCGTTAACCATTCTATGGGACGGTTTCATCCTTATTTATTTTCTATCCCTTTTAGACCCCCCTATTTCATAAATGGAAATTTATTTTTTAAATCTCTCCTCACTATTACTTTCTCCTATTTTACTTATTAGAGTGATGTCTATCTAAAGTCACTCTTCACCATTAACTCAGGTTATTTTGATTATAATTGGACTATCAGAGTAAGTGGAGGTAAATACATACACAAATTAGTGAGGATAACTAAACAAGGGTATATAAATAGGCTATAATAAATACTAAAATAGTAGGGGATCGCGGGTCGTTAACCTAAACTTTATCGCTGGTTGTTTACATAAACTAAAAAGGATTTAGCAAAGGGGGATGTGAGCAATTATAGATTGTTGGCTATTCATAAAGTTCGTTTCAAGATTGAAATTCACGTATATTTACTTAGAATAAATAAATCTCACTACCATAATGAGATAACGATCCCTTGTCAAAGTTAATGGCCGATTAATGTCCATTGTTTCCTTTCTCCCTACCAATTTAATTTTATCAGGGGTGTTTTATCATTAACTACCTACTTTATTCTATTGATAAAGAACATAACTAATATAGAACTCACCATCAACTCAGATAAACTATCTAGTAAATTAACGTTACTCAAAAATAAAGGGGTTAATAAAGACAGGGGATATAGTTGATTATAATACCAGGGTGGTAGATAAAAGGATAAGCGGAGGATTGTCTCAATTGGAATAAAGGATTAGAATAATATGTATACGAATACAAGTTTGTGAAGAATCAAAAAGGGCAAGAGAAAGAAAGGATTGAGAGAAAATAGATAGAAGGATGGTGATGAATAGGAAAAAAAAAGAGATCAAAAGAGGCTAATAGAGATTATAAAAAGGGAGGGTATATAAAAACGCTTAGGTTGTGAATAGGCTAATATTTAGGTAAAGGCTTACTGAATACGCTTATATGGTAGGGCTCATAATTGAAAGAATAAGAGAATAGTCAACAAACAATACTAATAAAATAACTCACTTTTTATGATAAGAAATACCCTGTTACATCCCTTGTACCGATACCTTTTTGTGGTTAAGTCGTAGGCTAGAAGTGAAAGATAATAGGAGGGGGTGGAGCCTTCTTATAGTTTATCCTCCCCACAAGTTCCCTCCTCTATAATAGATAAATAATAGACCTAAATCATATTAGCCTTATAAAGGCGATACTAGTAAAGTATCTTAACGTGACAATAAACATTATTGTAGAACTATAGTATGAGAATCATTATGGCTTATGTGAATTCTCCCTTATTTATTAGTATCCTCATACTTGAGTTGATCCCGAGTTTGGTTATCTATTTACTTCCCTTTATCTTCCTGTGGTTTAAATACCTCGATACTCTTCATTGGCAAAGATCTTGTTCCATCCCTTATTTCTTCCTTCGTATGATTTATAAATTGGGCTCAGTATTCTGACAATTAGGATTTAATCAATTTAAGAGAATTTCTTTATAGTGATTCTTTATAGTGATTCATAACTGATAGGTCATAATCTGACTCCCTAAAAGTTGGTGATTAGGTGACTAATCTGAATTTTATAAAAGTAGGTTTTGTATGATGATAAAGCCTAGAATTATTCGACCCTCTAAAACCTAGCCATAGAGGCCACCATTATAATATATGAATACATGACACATGATTACGACTACTTTAATTATTACAACCTTTGTTCCCTAAAAGTGACCCTTCACCTTTTTCACCCGTTTCATAAGCAGGTAAGAAAATTCACCCCCATAAAGAGGTGATGATAGTTCGATATTATAAAAATACCACCATAATATAGATAGTCCAGAATATAAAAAAGAAAAAGGGTAGGGGAAAATAAGGAGGTAAAGATAAAACCTACAATATAAAGAGAATAGAAAGATAACTAATAAAAGAAGATTGGAAATAGTAGAAAGATAACAACAAAAAAAAGATTGGTAAGGATTGAAAACTTACTAATAAAAGAAGATTGGGAATAATAGAAAGATAACAACAAAAAGAAGATTTGTTAGAATAATAATGTACCATCCTAGAAAAGTATTCAAGATGAGAAGTAATTTCTAATCTTAGGAAATTTATATTAGCAGATTCCCCTACTATTTGTATTGTTTCAAGTTCATCCTAAGTATAACTACAGCTATTGTACAAATTAGTAGAGGGAGTAGTTGCATTCACGTCGGGTAAGAGTTGTTCAGGAATTTACTATATGCTCCAAACCCAATACAGCCAATTAATATAAGCGGACTAAGAACGATTACAAGAGAACAACTGCAAGTAGGAAGCCCCAGCCAGAACCATAAGGGAATGCAAGCCAATTAGCACAGGTAGAGCCATATAAAGTAGAGAAAATAGTAAATAGTGGGATTAAGTTAGACCTCTGTTATATCAGATAGTACGTGCATGATTACGATCATAACACCCCTACTATAATTTATAGGACAGGATAAACGTGTAATATTTAATTGTATACTCAACTGCTTGCATTGAATAATTAATCCTAGTACAAGAACCTTGTAGCCATACTTGAATAAGCTACAAGTCTTTAAAAGTGTGTTTGACAGTAGGATTACAACAGTAATAGAGAAGAAGGGAATAAATAATAATCAATCAAGTAGAAATAAAATTAGCTAGATTGAGGATTTTAGCAGAAAGAAAGTGGAGACCGTGAGGACGTGCAAGGGTAATAGAAAGAGGGAAGCTTAATAGCCATACTTATCAAAATTGTTTTAAGCTACCATCCTTACTCCTTCATACGTCTCCAAACTTTATCTTTTCTACTCCCGAGACCCTTGTCCTCTATAATTAATTCTATATTCCACAATTATGTCTTATCTTATCTCAACGGTATAAGTAATAGTCATTATAATAAAGGTACCCAACTCCAAATCCCGTTAGGGAGTAAAACTCTTATTTGAAATGTGATAAAGCGTAGCCTACCATAAAACTTTATTTAAAAAGAAGTCTCATAGATAGAGGAGGGAAATATTTTATATGAATAAAGAAGTATAGGGGGAGGGAAGAAGAGAGGATCCTTTTGTAGAAAAGGGATCGCCGGAGGTCAGTAAAGAAGGGTTCAAGAAAAAGAGCGAGGAAGAATAATAATATAAATAAAACATCATAATAGGGAGATGTAAGAAGGGATAAATCATAATGATGGTCTATTACTTGTAAGACGATTAGCCGAGTATATAGAAAAAGGGGTAGTATGAATGGACCCATATAATCAGGAGGGGGATGAATAGTTAGGTAAGAATAGTTCTAAGAATAAAACTTACAAAGGGGCGACATTGAGGGCCTCAGTGACAAATGTAAAAAGAAATAAAGGTAGAGGACTAAAAGTAGGTAAGACAGTTGGGAAGAAAAGAATAGGAGGATGGGTGAAAATAGATCGTACGGGAACATAAAAGGGTACACAGATAGAGAGAGGGGATGTTAAGGTAGATAAAGTGAGACCAATTCCCTAGGCAGTCGTCATAAAGAGGTGTGGACTTTGGGGAAATCCCGATAGTAACTGAGGGAATAAGGTAAAAAGTGACTGGAGGGTAAGGGGCACAAATGTATAAAAATCAAGAGTATAAAGATTAGCCCATAAGGGAAAAGAGAAGGATAGCGGATAAAGAAAAGGGGAAAAAGGAAGGAGAAAGATAAGAATGAGACGAAAGGGAGAGTAAAAACAGACTTAGGGGATAGGGGGACGGATTAGGATGGTGAGGGAAGTGGTTTGGGGGATAATAAAGAATAGAAGGAAGAAATCTACTCTATGTCTCTCCCTTTATCGATCAATTCGACTATTTCATATTAATAAATTAATCTTCTGTAGCTACTATCCCTAATTCTTACTCTTTTAACTATTTCCCCTAGTTTTTAAAGTTAGATTTATGACCCATCACTGTGCCTGTTCCTCCTTGATGAGCCTATTAACCTTGGCTTCACAACTCTTTTAGCACCTTTACTGCTTTGTATTTGGTTCCCCATTAGGGTTTATCCCTTTTCCTCTATTGTTCCCAATTACCTTTTTTAAATTTCTAATCCCCCACTTAAATTTTTGTTAAGGATTTTCAACTATAAAGTTTTTTATAAATTTAAGACCAGGGCTCCGCTAAGTGATGAAAGAGTGAATAGAACCGTGACAGATAATGAAATGATAGGCTCGAGAGTGGTCAAGAATAGTAGAAAGGGGGGGGAAATCCCAAGGGATAAATCATCTTACCACAGGGAATGGGTAGCCAATGAGTAAGAACTCAGAGTGGGGAAGAAGGGCTATAATACGACAGGGAACATCAATTGAATAGACGAAGAAAAAATGGGAGTATAAAAAGAAAATCTAGAAAGCTAGTGTGGGGACAATAAGAAAACAAATGAAAAGAGAACAGGGGAAGGTGAGGAAGGAAAAGATAGGAGTATCGCGGGTCGGGATAGTGCGAAATGAAAACTTCAACAAAAGATCATAAAAGGACGAGAGAAGAGGCTCGGAGGAAAAGAGTGTATAAAAAGGGATGAAAGAGCCGGGATCGAGGGAAGTGAATAAGCGTATAAGGGAGAGGGGGAGGATGAAGTAGGGAATGAAGGACGTAAATAGGAATAGTGAGTGCCTTGACGAAAATTGGTACGGGAATATGGCACGAATAGGTGAGAGTCTACAAAAGGCTTGGGAAGGAAGGGGATTAGGTGAGAAAGGGGGATAGGAAGATTGAAGATAATAGACAAGGGTTGGGGATGGAGTGTAAGAGTATAAGGGATAGGAATAAGGGGGGTAGTGCGTGAAAGCATAAAACAAATGGAAGAAAGATGGGGGATCAGAAAAAGACTAAGAAACTAAAAGGGTAGGGAAGGTGGGGAAAGGAATAGGAAAGTGGATGGGAAAGAGGGGGAGTATGGGAACATGTAGGGAAGGGATAGAAAAAGGGTATGGAGAATGAAGGGTATAGGGACACCAATGTGTAAATAAATAGGGTATTGATAGCAACTACCATAACCAAATACTCTTGAAGTGATTATAGTAATAAGTAGGTTGTCTTTGTAATAGTCCAACTCATTATTAAGTACGCCTTATGCAACTACCAAATGCGATTACCTAAGGCAATTATCAGGCATAGCAAGATCCCAACCACCCAACTCTTTGCGATTTTACATATACAGCTCATTACCCCTCTATTACTAGTCACTTCAAAATCTCGCTCACTGTTAGTTATCATCTGCAGTTTCCCTTTCTGGGTTGCCTTATCTTAAAACTTTTCTTTTTTTACAATAAAAGGAGGTGACACCTATACGAGAGGCGAAAAGGATTGATCCCCGGTCGTTGCTACTTGTCTTTCCGAATCTTTCTCTTTGCCATTTGGATTATTAGTCGGCTTCCTCTTACCCTACACATTAGAGCTGATCCTAGACCCCTTATTCCCTACCTTGGTTCAATGTCGATTCAACTTCTTTATATCTCTTCCCAATCCCTGCCTTTTATCGTCCCACTTTCCCTTTTTCCCCTACTTCCTTTCTATTTTTTCTTCTTCTGAATTTCTTTTTATCCCTATCTTATACTTTTTATCGCACTGTCATTCCATTTTTCTTTCATTTCTTTTTACCCTAAGGTACTAATTCTCAATCCGCTTACCCATACTGTCAAACTTTCTATTATTGATTCTACTTTTATAATCCGATTATTTTATGCACCCTCCCCCTTCTTTTTTATATACTTTTTAATCTGTGTATGTCGATTGGTGGACATAATAAACTATGTCTCGGCTTTATCCTTAAACAGTAATCACATCTTTAGAAACCTAGTTAAGAACTAACCAACCACCATTAGCACATCCTAACCTCAATTTCCTCTGGCCAGCCTTTCCCTTTTAGTTTCTAATCCATTGTTGACTTTGTCACTTCCCTTTACAATCGTCTCTTTTCACTCCTCGTTGTCTTTTAATCTTTACTTTTATTATCCCCTAATCCTTAAGCCGAACCTATATTTACTATTCCTTACATTTCTAAATTTCCTATTTATCAAAATAATTTTTGATTGAGGGGGACTAGAGGAATAAAAGGACCACCCCAACCTAAATGGTCAGAGGAGACCAATTGAAAAGACGTCTAGAAAAAGGATCGAGAAGAGATAGGTGTGAGACAGTTGTTGGTAGCCTTGTGGGCTTCTATTCCTTAAGGTTAGCGGCTTTATCCTTTGCAATCTTTAATATATTTTATCCCTATTTACGTTGACCTAATGGCTGATTTCCCCCGGGTTGCCATCTGTTTACTTTCTAGTGGCCCACTCTAATTGATAGAGTCCTTGAACCTCTACGATTAGTGGTGAAATTTGGACTCGTTCCTATTTTTAAGATTCTCACATTCATATAAATTTATTACCCACCTATATTTTATCAATCCCCCACCTATTAAGTAAGTTAATCTCACCTTATTTGAATATTCGTGCATATATTTTACCAATCCCCTTTTCTATTTAGTGGTTAAAGTCTTTAGTTTAATTCCAACCCATGAATCTTTCCCAACCTTATCTTGTGTCCCTCTCCGATTATAGAGAGGTTCAATTTTTATATAAAATAGATGATTGAAAATATTACTAAGATTGATAGTTAATAGAGGATTGATAGTTAATAGATTACTTTATATAGTTGTAATAAATTTTACAGTATTAAATAATCAAGGATGGTATTCAT
>JAKSZP010015175.1:0-37134 GCA_022478985.1 Massospora cicadina
TTCCCCTGGTGGTCCATTGCCCCACACTCCAGGTGGGCTTTACCAATTCTTTTGGTCACCATGGCTCCCTCTATCGCTGATTGGGCCCAGTGAGTCAGACACTTTTGATTTTTTCAACCCCGCTCTTATAAATTTCTGACAACAATATATGGGGATCTTATAGCCCTATGTACAACAGTGGAAAGAGAGAATCCATCTCCCTATCACCCCAGATGAGTTGCCTCTCAAGCCAAGAATCTCGTCAAGACTATCCCAGTAATCCCACCTCATGCAATTAAAACCACTGAGTTGGGAATGGGTTCAGTGTGGTTTGTCGTTGGGATACTCCTTACCCTGTTGTTACACCACCACTTCGTGGTATCACATTTCCCAGCTCCATATCAAGTTGTACAGTTGGCAATGCCTCTGGCATTCTGGATTGCTTTTTGGGTGTTCATGCATCCCAACTTGCAGGCCGGTCTAAACTTCTTCTGCCATTTCCATGACAGGGTCCCATAAGGTGCAAATATATCCCCGCTATATAAGTGGTTTAAGTATATAAAAAACTTGCCACAAAGGTTCATCTTACCTGTTATTGACCCAACATCATCATCAGGTTGAATCAAGGCGAGTCTCATGAGCTCTGATAGGTCAAAAATCCATATTTCCTAAATAGGCTACTTGCAGCCTATAATGGATTTGTTGCCCCTATTACTTTGAGCCTTGAGTTGATTATAAATACTAAGCCATGATGTTGTAATAGGGGTCGCTTCTAACTCCAAAGATGTTACTAAAAATATACATATATAAAACCCAATCCCCTTTTGTGCTAAATTTCATATTTTAATGCAATGACTTTGGGATTTCTTGACTTTTGTAAAAAGAAGCTAAGAGTCTCATAACTCTAGATAAAGCTAATTGTTAATACATATGCCAAAAGCACCAGAGAGCACCTAAACCGCCAGGATTCCAAAACTGAGCTCTCCAATATTCTTCAAATATTGTTCAGCAGACTCAGAAATAATATAAGGTTCGGAATGAAGACTTTATTGGAGGATTAAATGGTTACACAGGGTGGGATAGCTGCTACCCATCTCTCATCTAAGATGTGCCCTAAATCAGTGTTTTTCTTGATAGAAAAAACTTTAAATTAACGCCATTCTTGGTTACAAAAGAGTTTAAGGTCCTATTCAGCTTTAAAGATGGGTCCTAGAACCTTACATCACTCTTTTTTATATGAACTAAGTCCACATACCCATCTGAGGCCTGTGCCAGACATTAAGTCTCATTGGGAATTAGTAACTTGAGGGATGCAATGACAGGTGTCATGGTTTGAGAGAGAAGGTGCTTTGTTTTTTTGGATTAGATTATTAATAATCAGCTTCTGGCAGTTATATAATCTTTGAAAGGGACCCAAATGTACTCATAAGCATATTACTATCTTCAGGATACTAAGTAATGTAACCTGCGCTTAAATCATTGGGAGTCCAAGAATTTTTCACCTCTAACTTAGTGCCCCTTCTAATGTGATGGGGTCAACATCTGCTGGCTCTTTGCCTTTGGATGGGGAAAGGGATGATGTATGAAAGGAGGCGTGAATTTTCCAGCATGGTGGAGTTCCAAGTGAATAGCTCCATTATTTACCACTTGGGAAAAAATAATGAGACCTTTTTAGAGTTTTGAGTTACTTTTCAAAGATTCCAATTAAACTCTCAAAGTTACTTTGGTGGAATCTCCTTTTAAAGAATCAATTAAAATAATGATGAAAATTGCTCAAAAAGACCAACTTTACTAATGAAAGAATTGATCTTTATAGGTTTTTCTGGTGGCTTATTTCCAATCTAATCAATTTAATCTCCAAGTGCTTAAAAATTATATGATCTTATATTTTGGAATAAGCCTGATCATTCATAGATGACTTGTTGAGATCAAAATTAATAATTCCCCCTCAGCAACCAGCTAAGTAATATTTGGACTATAATTAGAAATGGAAGTACTAGGTGAAATCCTAACACTTCACCTTAAGATTTAATAATGGAGGAGGATGAGTTCACAAAAATCTAAGATGGATGCGATTCATGCTATGCCCATATCAGTATACATGGTTGAGTATTTAAGTCCTTTTCAGAATAAAGCTCTATAAGTTCCATACCAATTAGACTATAATTTCTCCATTTGTCTGCCAGGATGAGAGTGATGTTAAATAATGTGATATCCATTTGATATTTAAGTAAATCTAGTTTATTCTGGTTAATCTTAATAAATTTCTTTTTTGGTGTTAGAATCAAATGACTCCATCACTTTACTTGGAGGTGAATTTATTTTATTGGCTAAAATTTGCATACTTAATCAGAGTTTTCAGGAACCCTATCATCAAGAATAGCCTGGACGCTCGATGGTACCAAAGGATCTCTTCCATAAATACACTCAAACGGTGACATTTTGATAATTCAATGATAACTGATCTGGTAAGCTAGCAGAGCACTGGGTAAATACAAATTCTATTGTAACGGATTAGTGGAAGCCAATTTTCTTAAATGGCTACATAAGTTCCATTGACTCTTTCAAAGCTCCATTTGTTGATGGGTGATAAGGAACCATAACTTTTGGGTGGTATTAAATAACTACAATAGCTCTTGTAAAAGTTGGTAGTAAAGTCAATTCCATTGTTAGATATAAGGACTTTGGGACACTACTTTGAGTAATGATTTGGCGATATATAAATAATTCAGTGGACTTAGTGGAGGGAGTAGCAATAGATAAGGCCTTAACCCATTTAGTTATGTGGTCAAGGCTATAATATTATATTAATGTTCATGTAAGCCTCAGGGTAAGGTCCTACAAATCAATACTTACCACTTCAAAAGCTTTAATAAGTGTGATAACTTACGTTGATAGATAGGGTTGGAGGCACAATGGCTTTACATATGAGGCATGCATCAATAGCATCCTTGACGGTAGAAATCATATTATTATAATGGTATCGATTTTTAACCACTCATGGTTTTTTTACCCCTGTGATCAACTCATTTATGCCCTTCCATAATGGCGTTGAATTGAGAGTTGTGATGTAAAAAAGGGTAACCATTTAGAGTCTACTTTTTTATATAGGGACCCATCATGTATCATGGTTCCTTAGTAAAGGTCTTGAGAAAGGTTTGATAACCTTCAGACTCTTTATCCCATAGTTCAGGACTCCTAGTTAAATCATACAATCATTCCTCTTTTTTAGTTTAAGGTTAACACAGGCAAATTGGATAAATCATAGTCATTTTGATTATTGGAGTTCTGATTGATGGATGATAAAAAAGCATATTTTAAACTGTAAGGCCTAACGATCTAGCCTTCCATCAGGGTCTTTTATATCTTTCAACCACCGCAGGGAGGAATGGTCTATAATATCAGAAAAACGATTGCCTTAAAGGAAAGGTAATCTGTGCTTAATCGCTATAATAACAGCCAGACATATGTGTTCTGTCATGCTATAATTTAGCTCAGCCTTGGACAAGGTTTTACCTAATAAGCCACTGGATAGTCAATTGATTATCATCATTTTGAGATAAAATAGCTCAAATAGCAACATTACTAGCATCTTTATGCAACATAGAATTGTCTATCAAAATTGAGTTTGAATTAAAATAGGCGCTTTGGTTAGTGCTTTCTGAGTGAATTGAAGGTTTGTTCTTGAGTGGAGCTCCATTTGACGAATACACCTTTTTGCAATAAATGAAATAAAGGTTCAGCTAGATTGGCGAATTAGGTATAAACTGCTGATAATATCTGACGTTACCTAAGAAGATCTGAATATTAAACAGAGTGGAAGAAGGGGACATTTTATTAATGACCTTGATTTTGTCTGAAAGAGGTTGAATCCCTTTAGCAGAGATTTTATGACCTAGAAACTCCATTTCCTCTTGAAAAAACAAACATTTGTAAAGCTTGAGCTTTAGAGAGGAGTTCCAAACACGCTTGAAAACCTCTTGTAAGAGGTCTATATGTTTGGTAAAAGTTTTTTAAAATACCGTGATATCATTTAGGTATACCAAGACGCAGGTAAATCTTAAATCATGGAGCATCCCATCCATAGCTCGATAGAAATTAACAGTGGCGTTTCTTAACCCTTAAGACATATGAGTTGGTTCATATAGGCCCTCACTAGAAATTAAAGCATATTTTGGCAGGATCTTCTGGTGCAAATTCAATTTTCCAGTACCACTGGCTAAATCCTTAGAAGTGAAATACATAGAAACAGCAAGCAATATGAGAGAATTTCAATCCATAGGACCACCTAGTGCTAAAAAAGAGAATCATAAATCCTTGATAGTGGGTAGCTGTCTTGATGGGTTATGACATTTAGCCTTTAGTAATCTGTGACCACCCAATGAGAGCCATCCTTCTTTTTTGCCAGAACTAAATGGATTCCCAAGGTCTATTGGAAGGTTTTAATAATCTGGCTTCCATTAATTAGTGTAGCTCCATAGTTACTTGTGCTTCCTCGACCTTATATTTACAATAAGGTCTAACACAAATAGGAGGATGCTCTCCCAGTTACAACATATGCATTACCCCACTCATCTTAATAAAATCATAAGTAAATTTCTTGAAAGCATCAGAATAACCTCAAATCATTGGCGGACTAAACTTTCTTGTTCTTTAGTAAGATGCTTCCCAATAACGGGGCCCACAGAATATTCTTTATTAGGCTACAATCCAAATCTTATAAACTTTTGAAATTTTTATTATCATAGACCCAGGATAGAGATAACAGTTTAACATAGGTGATGGGGTTCTTCCAATCCATAGTATGGGGTTTATCAGTAAGTTTTTCAGTAAGATGGGTAGTGCTCCCATAAAGGATAGTTCAATATCCCAGGACGTAGTAAAATATTCTTAAAAAAGGTTTGAAACACCCTGAATTTTCAATAAGTATATCAGGGTTAACAAAAATGTAAAAAGGTATTAATAATAACTTTGTCTTTCACATAAATCACGACAGAAATTGGGGAAAAATGGGCATACCTTCTTCAATGTCAGCTGCCTTAGGTGATTGTCACAGTCAGAAAACAACACATTTCTGATCATCATCTTTCCTTTATTTCAGCGTTAATCATTGACGCCAAGACTATCCAGCAAGAGGTTGGACAATTAAATCCTAAGCTAGAGCAACTTGTAATGAGGTAAAAGATGAATAGGCAAGTAAGGTTGAAAACCCCAAAATTGGTCTTAATTTATTATCAAATAAAAACGCCACCCTTGAGAAAATCCCAATAGTTAGGCGCCATAATCCTCCATAAGACGAGGTAAGGTGGCCTCAAATCCACAGGAGCAGTGCAGCTAAGTGTAGAAACTCTAAAAAAAGAATTCCAAATGAAGTTTGGAATTGTGTGGGCTAAACCTTCAAGGTCGTTCTTGTAGAAGCCTCACTCAAACCATTGATTAGACTCTTTTAAGCTTGATCAATAGTTCAGGCAAGGCACAACCCAGCGCCCAAACCCAACCAAAACTCCAAAATGTTTTAAATAAATCAGCTCGGGATTTGGAAAATCTGTTCCTGAGCTGAACTGCAATCATTGACCAAAGCTAATCATTACATCACATCCACTAAAGAATGGCCCCTCCCTAAAGAGGGGCCCCGCAGAAGGAGGCTGCCACCATGAGGGCTTTCTTAGGCGAGTTATTTTGAGCCCCAGGAAAATTATCCTGGAGAAATTTTGTGCCAAATGGGAAAAGACAAACAGCAAGGGCTAATTGAGCTTGGGTTGCCAGAATTAGCCCACCTGGCATGAAGAAGCTCGCCCAGCACTTGCCTGTGGTACGCCCCCTCACACGTTCCAGTTGGTAACGGTCTTCCCATCCTGATCAGGAAGGCGCTTTCTCCAACTGAAGCGTGGTAGAGGCGCACAGTCCATCACAACTGGATGGCCTTCCCCTTTCTAGGTAGACTGTCTGTTGGTGAGGGAGCCTCGCTGTGACAAGTCTCCTCAGTGTAAACTGAATCCTTGGTGAATGGGAGGCCCCACTGGGATCTTTATGCTACCAAACACATCAGATCCAGGGTTGGTCCTCAATCACAGGCTCTCACCAGTGCTGGTTACTTGACAACTGAGACCTAAAGTGACACTGAGGCCAACCAAACTGGGAATTGGTGGCGTGCAGAATGCACATTATGGCTCAGAATTATGTCATAGTCAGGAAACTCCAAGATTCCAGTTGCCATCTTACCTTTAGTTTGGCGTCAATCTTTGATGCCAAGAGATTATCTGACATGAGGTTGGACTGTTGGATTTGGGGCTGGAAAAAAGGCTCGCTGGTGCTGGTAGCCTCAAATCCAACAATATAAGTGAGGACCTTGTCTCACCAGATATATGAAAATAAAGAAAATAAGTAAGTAATAAGGTGGTTTTTGGTTTTATAGTTTTTTATTATGTGCTACGTGGGAGTAAAAAAAGAGAAATCTGATATAATAAACTCATAATAATATTTAAAGCATCAAGGCTCAACGTTAGGATAGCTTGAGGAAATTCAAATTAGGAAAAATGTGATTTTAGCCTATCATTGCTCAAAAACACGCTTCCTCTCTTAGGTGGAACAATGGATGGTGAATTAGACTTAGCTAAGATGTACCCATGGCATAACAATTTGATACATTTCAGTCAATCCCCATTTGATAAAATTATTTCACCTTGGGGGACCCCGCCACGCCTATAAAAGGGGGTAGTCCCCATGTAGGTGCTTGAATGGACCTGGTCATGGATGGGGGTACCATCTGATGGATGACCCATGGTCCGCTTCATGGTCAGAGTAATCTGACTGCTGTTTATTGGTTTAGTTGTCCGTAGAGTATTCAAAATCATATTACCCCAATTTGTGGGGTTCCACCAAGAATTGGCCATGATTTTTTGGCTGACAAAATTGTCATTTAAATTTATATTGATCTCATTATTATCAGGGACTTGTAAATGTCTTATTTCACCTTTTTGGTCGAGTTTGCCTCAATACATTCTTATCATGAAGCCTGGAGGGCAAATGTCTGACATGGACAATTAAATCTCTAAACTAACGAAACTCAGAACAATTAAAAAGATGAATTAGCTAAGAGAAATTGTAAGCTCCATGTTATAAAAACAGTAGAATTGTAGGAATATACCACAGGGTTTTCACACATGGTCAATCCCACTGAGCAATAGAACAGACAATATGGAATTCGTCAGTCCTTAAACTCTTGAAGAAATAAATATAAAAATATAAAGCAATGGACCCAATAACAAATCTTTATTTTTGATATAATATTCAGCGGATTCTTGCTGCTCCGCTCTTTCTAAACTATTAACAATCTTCTTCCTCTAATCTACGTGTCTTGCTGATATCTCAGCAACTATGGTTGATATCAACCATCTTGCTTAGTAATTCGTTCTGCCACATCTCATTGGTTCTGGCAGAGGTTATTATGTATTAAATTCATGATCACCTTAATTTGAGCCGGTCCACTCACTAACCATCATTTGTTGACATCTCATTATTTGTCATTCATCGATATCACCTTATTTCCTGATTCATAGGTAATCCAAAATTACTTTTCACCCAATATCGCCTCATCCTAAGGCGCTCAAATAATTGTAACCCATAATCAAACTTGACGGATACTACCCATTCTGTCATAACAACTTATGGAAAATCGTCCAGTCAAAAAGAATTGCAACATTACTCTCCTTAACTGGACAATAAGGCTCCTATTTTATATGCAAGAGGAACTTCACGTGCACTTGGTTTATGATCTGACCGCTTGCAGGGTCCTTGATAGTATATGCATCCACACCTGTCTTTCAATGTCTTCAAATGGGCCAATCCAGATAGTAGACAACTTGTGCTTCCGCCTGAAACCATGTTGGTCGTAGAATAGAACCATGTCTCCAACTTTGAATTGGGCTAACCCACTACGCTGTACCTGATTGGCAACTTGAGTCATAAGATTCATGGCTAAACTGAACAAGTACGCTTAAGTTTGAGATTTGATTAATGTGTCAGTTAGGGCCATTAAATAACATTGAAGATCCAGTCCGCTGCTATCTTCTACACAGACATAATAGCGCTGGAAGAGCAGGGTGTTATCCATATATTAATTGAAAGGGGCTCTTCCCTTTGGCGGAATGATAACTAATATAGTAGGCGAAGATGGCGGTGGACATAAGGAACTCCAATCTAAGGGTTGATCCGCTACTAATTTATGAATATTTTCACTAAAGTCCCATTGACCTGCTCAACCATTCCATTGGACTTGGGGTGGTATGAAGTTATCAGAACCCCCAGATAGCCATCAGCTCGCTAACCTTTGGAAGGATGTGGGAAGTGAAGTTAGTATCATTTTTGATAAGGAGGAACTGAGGGCAGCCATGCTTCTGGACAATGTATTCCATTATGAACTTAGCCACAGTGACTGCCCCCAAATCCTGTATTGCCCTTGCTATAACCCACCTGGTCAAGTGATGATTGCCACCATAATGTACTTTACTTGTTTAGCTCCCATTTGCAGAGGGCTAATGACATCAAAGGAAACCGTATGCCAAGCAAAGTGAAGTTTCACTAACTGGTACAAGGTCTTGTGGCGGAATGTCTTTTCCACTTGGCACTGGTGGCAGGAGGAGATAGTGTCAAGCACATCGAAGTTCATGCTTTCCCAGTAATACCAAGGTTGCAACAATTCCATTGTCTTATGCATGCCACCATGTCTGATGGCCCTATTTGCGCTCATGATAATGTTAGGCTGTGCTGTGGGTCACAGTAAGTTCACTGTCAAATCGCTAATCCACAAATACAACTCACTATTCCGCTGGAAGGTGTTGGCTCACATTTCATTCAGCACCTTTATGACTTATGGCAGCTCATTGCCATAATTACCACTGAGCATCTTATCGTACACAATGTTGCTTAGATCCGTTGTAACTTTAATTGTTGGTAATCTTGACATGCAGTCTGCATTCTGGTGCTTGTCTCCCAGTTAATGAAGAATCTTGAAATTGTAAGCCTTCAGTTTAAGATCCCATCGGGATAGATGCCCCTCAGGCTCTTTAAGGTTCTTTAACCAGCATAACGTGGCATGATTCTTTACAACTTTGAACTTTACATCGTGCAAATATACTCTGAATTTCTTGTAAGAATAGATCACTTCTAAGCACTCCTGCTCAGTCACATTATAATTATGTTCATGGCAATTCAGGCTTTGTTTGCAGTACGCCACGGGATGCTCCTCCCCTTCATCATCTTTTTGGGACAGGATTTCCCCAACGACGGAAAGGGGTCTTTCATTTGAACAATGAACTCTTTATTGAAGTTTGGATATCATAGCTCTGGCGCACTTATTAGTGCCATCTAAAGTGTATCTAAAAAGCATTGTCAGCATTCCATCCATTCAAATGCAGCATCCTTTTTAATAACTCAAACTTTGGACCTTCAATACAACTAAAGTTGGGTATAAAGTGGCGGTAGTAGCTGAAACCCTTAAAAATACTTGTATATTACACTTACTGTTTGGGGTAGTCATTATCCAGATAGCTTCCACCTTGGCTGTTTGGGGCCGTAGCCCTGTCGCATCTACCACATACTCAAGGTACTACAACTGATCCTTGAAAATTGATTTATAGGGCTTGATCTTGATGTTGGCCTCAGTTAACTGGCGGAATACATCCTCCAAATGGGTAAGGTGCTCAAAAAAACGTTTGGGAGGATATATTTATATTGTCAAGGTATATGAGGAAACATGACAGCTTCAGGTCACCAAGGATAGTGTCCACCGCCTGTTGGAATGTTGCCATGGCATTGCATAGCCCTTAAGGCATACAGGTCAGTTGAATAAGCCCTTTTGACGTGATAATGGCGCATTTCCACTGTTCCACCATGGGTAATTCAATCTACCAATAGCTGGATATTAAATCCATCATCAAGAAATAATGAGCTCTTCCCAACCAGTCCAAAGCATCATCAATTTGCGGTTAGGGGTATGAGTCTTTTTTCATAATCTATTGAGCTTGCAGTAGTCTATTACTACCCGGTTGGTACCATCCTTATTTTTAACAATTAGGACAAGTGAAGCCCATGAACTCTTTGATGGTTCGAGCATTCTTTGCTCCAACATCTTGTTAATTTCCTCAGTGAAGACTTCTTCTACTGCTCTAGATTGGAATATTGGCTCTGTCTGATGGGGGGATGATCACCCATGTCCAACCAATTTAAAATTCCCCGTGTGCACATTAAATCATGTGTCATCAATGGCAAAGCTCTTCTTGTTTTTAAAATAAAGCTTCCACCTGAGCTTTCTAGTCTTCCAATAGCCCCATTAAATTTTCATGCGGCAGTACCGCCATTATGCTGAGCTGTGGTTCAATGAGCAGACCAAATTTATCCAGCAACCCAAACTCATGAACCCTGAGGACCTCCTCAACTGGGATAAAATGTAAATCTACTACTATTTGGTGCTGGCGAACTTGCTTTGGTCCACTCTGGAGATTCGCTACTAAGATCTTGATCTCCCCGTGTACCAGTAGTATAATGCCTGGGGTCATGTGGGGACCATGCCGTGATTGCTGATTGGGCCTAATGACCTCCCCATAAAGCCAGGCAGGCACTTCCACGTCTGACTCGGTGTTTATTATTACCTGGTGTCTGGAGGGGTTAGATATAGGTCAAGCGGCTCTAAGTGGTATCCCGTGTTATTCTTATATTTGATGGGGAAGGGCCCAGGTCTTTCTCTTTAGTCAAAAAACAAACCGGAATCGCCCCATCACCAAATGTAAGGGTAATATGATCCATGTGCAGTGGATCCTTTGGCATTCTGCTGGAAGTGAAGTAGATTTGGATACTCTGTCTAGAATTTTGAAGGTCTCCACCATCATATCAACAACATCCCCAAAGTATCACATAAAAGCGGTTCTGAAAAACAGGTCCTAGTTATTGTTTGGTAAAACTATTGCAGAGGCTACAATGACAATTGACCCAAACCATAAGGGTAATTCGCTGCAAACTACTTCTTTTATTTAACCAAGGTAAGCCAACCAGGGGACAGACATTACCAAATATATGTGAAACTAAGAGAATAACTAACAAATATAAAATTAGGCACCCCAGGGTACTCAAGTTACCCCTGTTGCCAGCGGGACTGCCAGGTATGGAGGTTGGTGAACTACTCCGAGGGGGTTTCCCCTGCTATGGAGCAGGTGTGAAGGAAAGGGTCTGTGTGGAGGAACCAGAGTGGGAACCATGATTCTATGAGCGCTTTTTATCTTGGTCTCATATATCCATAGAGCCAGGCTTGGAAGTGCTCTAGTAAGTGGACATGGAATCTGTTATTAATCCCATGAATGGTTGGGACCGTGCTCTTGAACGCATCCTAATGCAATTGTGTGTATTGTCCACATTGCAATGGGTATTATTAGGGAGCAGAGGGTAGATGGGATTGGTGACTCGATCTGGAGCGCAAAGATACTTTTTGATATCGAGATTTCCTGTTCGTTTTGAATCTTGAGCAGGCGTGCGACTTCCTGCCATATAGCTTTGGTTGGGGGGCATGTTTCTAGGAGTTGATGTAGGGATCCCTCCCCTCCACATACTGCACATGTTTTGTGGAGGGAGTTGGAACGGTCCGCCATCCTATAGGTCCTTCTCAGTCAGCGCCAGGCGTTTGCTCTTGTCCTCAGCTGTAGGAGTGGGTGGTGAGTCATTTTCCACATTGCCTTCTGTGTGGTTAAATCATAGGGAATTTCCAACATATCTAGGTAAACTATCCTAGCTATACTTGGGGTTGTTGCGAGCATATCCCTCTGGGGGTGGTTTTCTGGGTTTCTTAATTTGAATTGGGGGCTGGGTCGTCCCCTTCCCTGTATAGTACACATGTTCTCTATGGTACATCCCATATGGCGGATAGTTCTGAGGATATGTTTGAAATGAGGGGAGGTTCCATGCGGACCTGTTGCAGTAGGGTGCTTGCAAGGTATGAAAGTAGTCTGGGTGGACTATGTGGGTTGGTTAATTTGAGCGCCTGTGCAAAGTTAGTCCTTGCTGCTCTGGACCAATGTTGTTGTGGGAGGTCTGGAGCAAGGATTTCCTTTATCCAGGTACCTAGGATGTGATTGGCATGGCTCTCAAAATCCATTAGTCCCATGCATCCGCTTGATCGCGGGCCAAATAGTGTTTCCATCCGTATAGGAGGGTGAGAGCCAGGCCACAGCCAGCCCTGAATAAGCGCGCGAATTGAGGTTATAAAGGTAGGTGAGAAGGCTATCGCATGGGCCTGGTATTACAGTATTGGGAGGATGAGCGAGTTAGCAACTGTAACTCGTCCTGTTAGTCCTGGGGTTCTCCCCTTGAGGGAGGCTACGCGTTTGGATACCCGTTGTAACAGGTTACTTTCCATTGTCTCATTAGCATATCCCCCTGATTCTAGCCAGATTACAAGGTGTCGGACAGGAGTGGTGGTGGGAGGTGTTGCAAAGGGTAAAATAATTGGGTTTTTTCTTCGAGTGTTAGTGTGAGGTTCTGATGTTGTGGCCCAATTGTTTGTGTAATTGCCTAAGAGGATGATTTCTGTCTTCCTTTTGTTGAGCGATGCATTGCTCACCTTGGAGTATTCCTCTAGAGTGTGTTCCAGCTGTCAGGTATCTTCATTGTTTGTTATACCTGCTACGCAGTCATCTGCAAAGGCCAGTATCTTGACTGTTGGTTGTCCTTGTGCGGTTATCCCCATGAGACGTGAGTCAGTTACTCGGAGGAGCGGGTCAAAGCTGAAATTGTATAGCAGTGGGCTGAGGGGATCCCATTGTTTGAGCTCTCTGTGTGGTTTGATATTGTTTGTTAGGAATCCAGGGCCGCATACAGCCATGGTTGCAGATTCTGTTATGAGCATCGCCCATTTTATGAATCTTGGTGGGAGTTTAAAGGCATGTAGACATTCTTTTAGGTATGTCCAGCTAACACGGTCATACGCCTTTTCCTGATCCAAGAAGACCAGGGCACCAGTTGCTTTGGATTGACAAATGTTTGCAACAGGGTGTATGTTGTTCCAGATTGAACGCCCTGGTATAAACTCAAACTGGTTGTGTGATAGGACGTCAGATTCAATTGCGCCTAATCTAGCTGCTAAAATTTTTATTAGATTTTTTGTGTCAGTGTTGGAGAGTGCAATTGGGCGCCAGTTAGCCAGGTCCAACTTGTCACCCTTTTTATACAAGGTTATAACGTAGGATTCATGGCCTCCTGGTAATAGGCGTTTTTCCAACAAACTCTGGTTCATTGACGCCAATAGGAGGGGGGCGATTTGTTGAAAATATTTTTTGTAAAATTTGTAGGGTATCCCATCAGGCCCTGGGCATTTCCTACATGGTGCACCGCGAATTGTTTCCCAAATCTCCTCCCGTGTGATAAGGGATAGTATATTGTAATTTGGTGGTGTACTTTGTATCTTGGCAGTTTGAATAGATTCTTTAATTTTTTGTGGATCTGTTGGCATATCGCGATATAATTTGGTGTAATAGCTGTGTACTTCCGCCTTGACCTCCTCAGGGTCAGTTGCCATGGTGCCGTTGGTCTTGTGGACCTGTGTGCACGTGGGCTGGTTTCCACGGGAGTGGAATTGGTGGAAAAATTATGTCAAACAGGTTTCGCCTTCCTTTATGAACTTACCTTTGTTTGATACTTTGATTCTGTGTTGGTGTTCGAAGATGAGATTGTTAAGTTGGGCTGATATTCTGCCCATTTGCGTCCCCAATTAGGGCTATAGCCAGATCTTGGAGTATTTATTTCCAGGTGGTCTAGTTCTGCCAAGGTATGCTTGATTGTGGCTGTGTCCGTGGTGTACTTGTGTGATGCAATATGTCAGGTTTTGTTGATTAAATCTTTATTGAAATTTTCCCATGTTCCGATGGGATCTGAAGTGAATGGGGCTGTGAATTCTGGGTTTGTAGCCTTGTTTTCAACCCAGTCAGATATCTCGGGAAATTTATATTTTCTGGGTGAAGCTTTCTCCAAGGCGACACCTGTGTGTGGGATTGGGTTGGCGCTAACTACACCGCAACTAATCAAGATCAAAATATTGATTTTTTTGTTGTGAATTTGGAGATTCTTGAGTGGTGGGATTGTGGGATGAGGATGTGGTCAATATGACTCATCGATATGAGCAGTCCCTCACATATGTTGGGTCTTGTCGTGTGGGGAAGGATTGGTGAATTGGGGGGAAGAGCATCCTGTAAGCCAAAGGATGCCTTCATTGTGCAATATTCAATGTTTCCAGGTGGGTATCCCCTGGGATTAGGCCATCAATCTGTATTGGGGTTATCCCAGCAGTTGAAATCGCCTAACATGATGATATCTGGTGGGAGGGTGAGGGTAGAAATTTTTAAAAAAAATTTTCTCTCAGTTGCAGTGCATGGTGCATAGATACATGCTAACGAAATTATTTCATCTTGGCATGCGATTGTTGCTACTAGGACTCAACTGTGCAAGTGTGATGATGAATTTGTAATTATAAATTTCTTGTTGTTTTGGACTATCACCCCATAGTGAGACATCCATACTGATTGTGATGGTGCGACCCTGGTTGACCAGGATTCTTCTTCCCCTTGTAGGCAGTGGGTTTCTTGAATGGCCAAGATGTCTACAAGAGGTTTTCGCAGGAATAGCAGCTTTTTGGCTTGGGACGTATGAGCCCTGGCTCCTGCGATGTTTGACGTCCCTATTGACACTGAGGTGCCCGCGGCGCCTCAGGAGCGGTTGGGAGGACCCTCTGGTCCTATCCCACCGTGGCTCATTTTGGCCATGCTCCGCGTCTGTACTCCAACTCTTTCACTGCCATTGTTGCCTCCCTTGATCTGACCCAATGATTCAAGGGAACTGCAGTTTTTGGCATTTGCGTCAACTTTTCCTGCACAGGTCTCATGTTGATTTGATGCGGGTTGTTGATTGGATTTTATATTTTTGAGGTTCAACTTTGTTGCATTGTGCACCACATTTTCACCCAAATTGCGGTTGCATTGTTCCTCAGTATGTGCACGACTGATGACATTTTGTGGCTCAGTCTGGTTACTGTGAAAATTTTTGACCTGGGCATATTGTTCTGATTGGTTGGTTCATTGAATATCCAAAATACCCTCCTGAATTTGTCCGTGGTTAATGGCGGATTCCGCGTGTGCCGCCGCTTAAGCTGCTGCTCTCTTGCGGGATTTTTGTGCTGCTTTACGCTGTTTACTTGTAACTGGGTCCACAATGGAGTATAGTCCATCTTCACCCCAGCGGAATGGGTGGTGTCCATCAGTCATTTTGGCAAAGTTTTCATTATCTTCATCCATAGCTTCTTCACAAAAATCATTTTCCATTAAGCCCTCTTTTACAGGACATGCATGTTCCTTGTGGCCCAGTGAGCCACAGTGGTTGCAAATGGGTGGTGCGCATTCTGGTGTAACTCAGAATGCAGCTGACTGGCCCCCATCTGCGAAGTGAAATTCTGCTGCATGGGGAATTCTGGATAAATCCTCTTCCACTTCTGGGAAGGGGTTTATTACAGCGATAGCTTTGCCCGTACACAGGTCAGGCATAAGCAAAATCGCTGTAAATTAAGTTGTTGGATCTCTCCGTAGGCCACAAGACCTTTGCAGAGCTCCTCCTCAATTACCTTATGAGGAAGGTTGGTGGGGAGCGAGTCAAAGGAGATGAACAAAGTTTTCGCTTTGTTCCATCTGGTGCATGCGGTGCGCACAATTTTTTTGCCCTCAGGGAGGGCAATTTCCACACAGATTTTTGCTGCGGCATCAGCTTCATTGGCTATTTCAAAACCAATATCGATCTAGCTGCGGACCATGTTGTTGGTGGCTATGTACACCGCGTGAGGGAAAAGTGAGGGCTGTGCCTCACATGTTTTCTCCCACAGGGTCAGTGACTCATCCCCAAGGAAGAGTCTGATCCCATGTTCCACCTTTAAAAAGGTTGGTTGAATTGAATGTACATGTATTGCGCATGCTTTACAGTAAATACCATAAACCCAGATAGTGTCTGAGTTTGCAATTTTTTTACGGCTTGGGTTCCTGGTCCCCCTCCAGGGCGTTTCTTGCCCTTAGTTGTACCATTAAGCGCACCACTTGCCGCGACGCTCGCCCATGTTGTATTATTTTTGTTATTAAAGTCGCCCATCTTTCCTGTGTGTGATTATCCAAATTTGCTGTTTAAATCTAATTGTAGTAACTAAAGTGATTGTTATGAGAAAGAAAAGCTTTGCTGCAAACTACTTCAGAGACCACGCTTTCCGCGCTTGCAGTTCCATACTACATACAATGTTCCACGTTAGGCTTTAGTGCTAACTTCGTCACCAACTTTGTGGACACTATATTAATTGGAATGACCATATAAATTATAGTGCGGACACAGGTTTTTGCAATGACAATATCACAGTATGTACACTCAGAGTAGGATGAATTCTGATGGTTTTAAACGTGGACATTTATCAGATCTCTTTTCCCAAGGAAGCTTATAATATTCTCCACGACTTTAGGGTACTCTTTAACAACAGCATACATTGGGAAAGCAGCATATACCCCTTTTTAAAAAGGCTCATCAGAGGAAGGATCCGGCTCATCTGTAGAAATTTGGTCAAACATTTGACAGGCATAAAGCTTTTGTTACTTTTGGGGACCTCTTTTACCAGATTCTTGAATTGCACTTGTATCATTACATTCACCCCTCCAACTGGCCGCTGATATAGGAATGTTTCACATACAGAGGGACTTCCCTGAGTGTATGGTGATAGGTTCAGGTGGGATGTGTTTGGTTAGAATAGCGGAGGTAGAGAGTACCATCTCTACTCTGTACTAACCTTTCCCTGATTATACTGATTCTGTTCTTGGATTTTGGCTTAGAGGGAGTTCTCTGGTGCTTTATGCCTCAAATCCTTTAAAAAATGTGAGGGGCTTCTCTCACCACTTGTATGAAAATAGTTGAAATAAATAAACGTGAAAAAGGTTTTAATTTATAATTTTTAATAGAGCCCCACGTGGGGGTGAAAGAGATTATTCCATATAATAAATCAAAAGGAGGATTTAAAGTGTTGAGGCTTGATGTTCAATAGCTTGGGAAATTCCAAGTATAATAATATGTGATTTTAGCCTATCAAGGTTCGGCAAACTTGCATCTCTTTGATGGAATGATCTATGGGGAATCATTATTGGTCAAGATGTATCCATGAGGTAACGATCAGATATATTTCAGCCAATCCCCATCTGAGAAAATTGTTTCACCTTGGGGGACCCCGCCACGCCTACAAAAGGGGGTGGTCCCCCCTTAGGTGCCTGAATGGACCTGGGAATGATTGAGGAAGCACCGTCCAATGGATGCCCCATAGTCCACTTTGTGATAAGAGTAATCCGACTATCAGTTACTGAGTTAATTGCCCATAGAGGATTCATAATTTTGTTACCCCAATTTGTGGGGTTCCATTGAAAATCAGCCTGGGTGTCAGACATTTACCTTTGCAGACTAAAAACAAGAATGCTGTAGGGCAAGTTCTACCAAAAAAGTGAAATGTCAGCCATTTGTAATATTCTGATGTCATTAAGAGTTCATTATTAATAATAATAATAAAGTCGAAAAATTGGCCAAAAGTCCCTGGTTGATTCTTGGTGGAACCCTGTTAATTGGGGAAACACCAGTTCAAAACCTGTACGGTCACTAGTAAAATTGGCTGGTCAGATTACTCTGACATCACCACAGACTTCAGTATTACCATCGGCAGGCTCTCCCCAGACCCCAACAAAGTCCTTCAACTCACCTGCATGAGGACCCCCCTTTTATAGGCTTGACGGGGTCCCCCAAGGTGCAATAAATTTCTTGGGTGGTGATTGGCTCAAGTTTATAAAAACGTTACCTCACAGATATGTTTGTGCCAATCAGAATTCCTTTCTCTTTGTTCTGCTGCCCTGATGCAAGTTCCTGAGTTGTAATATGCTCTTCCTGCATATTCCCCAAGTCAGAATAGGTACGGCTATTCTGAACATATTCCCAACTTCCCCTCGACCCTCAAAATTACTATAAATGCTAGATAGTCAGAGGTTGAGGATTATCATTCTTTTTTCCCTTATTGTGCGCTTAATAAAATTATAAAATCCAATTTTTACTAGCGCATTTTATTTAAGTCTTTATTTTATTAAAAATATTTGTGGAAACCAGCTGGTGGGATGCACCAGCGAGCATAATTAAGCTGGTTTCCCATTCTGGGTCTTTTGGCTGACTAAATCGTTAATATAATCCAATTCAATTTCCTCATTATTGCAACTCATAAATGTCCAACATTTCCTCTATTTGGCCGAGTTTTACCCACAGCATTCTTATTTTGAAGCCTAGGAGGCAAATGTCCGACATTACCCCCTCAATAATGTTGGGGGAGAATAGGGCCAAAGGAAGCGGCCATGAAATCAGTTGATGGTGAGTCAGGAGGAGAGGGATTTGATGGAATACTCATCCCCTCGCTTGTATGTAACTGAACCTGGCCCTTTCTCAGATAGAGCCGAGCTTTCACTTCTTGGAGTGATCCAGTTATGGTAATAGAGTACCAAGTCAGATACTTGGAATGAAGGAAGAGGAGCCATGAGCTCATTTGCGGCTTGTCATTCTTTGGTAACAGTCTTAGCTAAATTAGTCATGGCCACTGATTGTAATTGGATGATGTTTTGGGACAACTTTTTCATGGCTTGTTCAGAATCAGTCCAATAAGAGAAAATATCCTTGGCTAATAATGCCGGCACCCCCAGTTCTTGCTCATATAACACACGGAATGGGGACATTTTGAGGATGCAATGGTAGCTAATACGGTAGGCCATGAGTGCACTAGGAAAATAGATATCCCAGTGGAGAGGGTCTGAAGTGGCCATTTTGCATAATATTGATATGAGTGTCCCATTAACTCTTTCTACCGCACCATTTGTAGATGAGTTATAGGGGGCTGAGAAGAGTGTGAGCTCCCATAGAAGTGGCAGGAGCTTTACCACTTGGGAAGTAAAGTCCTTCCATTGTCACATAGGAGGACCTGAGGCACCCATGCCAGGTGAAGATGTACTGGTGTAAGAAGGTAGCTGTAGATTTAGCAGTCTAAGCGGGAAAAGCAACAGCTTTAACCCACTTGGTGAAATGATTAATACTAACCAATATATAGTAGTTTCCAATTGTAGTTTGTGGGAGAGGACCTATCACGTCCAAACTTATGGTGTGGAAGGGTTGGTGGGGCGTCGTAGGTTGATACTGATATTGGTCTTAAAGCTAATTTGTTTCTTACAGGTCATGCATGCATCTAAGACTTTGGTTATGGTCTCCATGATGCCCTCCCAATAGTACCGCTCTTTTATCCACTCATAGGTTTTGCATACTCCGCCATGCCCCGTGATAGTGTGAGACTCTAAAATGACAGGGACTTTCTTGGATGGCCGAAGATAGGGTAATCAATTTACTCCTACTTTCTTATATAACTTCCCATTCTCTACTTTTGTGTTGTGGGAGTGCCAAGAGAGTATCTTCTGTACTGGTTCATCTTCATTAGCCCATGCGTCAGGAGTCATTAGGAGTTCGTGCAACCGCTCAGCTTTGCTATTGTTAAGGTGAAGGACAGGAAGCCGCGTTAGCCCATCAACGTTCATATGACGTGTCCCAGCTCAGTTCTCAATGTTCATATCATAATTCTGAAACTTAAGAGCCAAGCGAGCTAACAGCCCCGTGGGATCATTCATTTTCTATAGTTACTTCAATAAGGCGTGGTCAGTTATTACTTTGAAAGATGTCCCATAAAGAAAAGGGCGATAGTATTTGACTGCAAGTAAAACAGCAAGGAACTCATTTTCAGTGATGCTATAGTTGCGCTCAGCTTTTGAAAGCATCTGGCTAAAGTAAGATATGGGATGATCAACTCCATTTTCGTCCATCTGGGCCAAGATAGCTCCAACAGCGTAATTGGAGGCATCCGTAGATAACATAAAAGGCTTGCCATAATCAGGGTGACATCGTATTGGCTTAATTTTGAAATAAGCCTTCAGGGTCTCAGATGCGGCCATTTGTTCAGCGCCCAATAGAAGGAGGTGTTCTTGGCCAAGAGACGTACAAGGGGCTCACTAAGCTGGGCGAACTTGGGTATGAACTGATGGTAATATACCATCATGCCCAAGAATACCTGGATGTCACAAAGAGTTTTGGGAGCGGGCATCTTAGATATTGCTTCGACTTTATTTTGCAGAGGTTGTATCCCATCTTGGGATATGGCGTGACCGAGGAAATACAATTTCTTTTGGAAAAAAGTACATTTAGAGGGCTTCAGTTTTATGTTAGAGTCCTGAAAACGTTGAAACACCTTCTTTAGGTGCGTGAGATGCTCGTTGAATGTCTTGGAGAAGATGATAATGTCATCAAGGTAGATGATCACACAGCTTGGCTTAAGTTCACGGAAAATATGATCCATTGCCCGCTGAAAAGTAGCAGGCGCATTGCACAAACCCTGAGGTAACTGAGTGGGTTGGAACAAACCCTCCTGCAGATATGGGCGCACTTCTCCTGATCCTGTGGAGAAAGGTCCATCTGCTAATACTCGCTAGCAAAATCCATGGTGGAGAAGTACTTAGACCCAGAGAGTTGGGCCAGAGCGTCATCAATGCGGGGATAGGGTAGATATCCTTCTTGGTAAGGTTATTCAGCTTATGGTAGTCCATCACTACCTGATGATTTCCATTTTTCTTCTTTATCAATAGTAGCGGGGATGACCAAGGGCTTTTGAAAGGTACCAACAACCCAGCGTCCAGCAGCTGTTTGAGCTCCGTCCACATCTGTAGCTCCTCAACTTTGGATTTGCGGTAGGGTTTGGAGCGGATAGGCTGAGCATCACTAACATCAATGGTATGAGTCCAACCCTTCATGTTCCCATAGTTGGTGTCAGAGGTAGAGAAAATGTCGCTATAGGAATCTAGTAAGGTGTGGACTTTATCCAGCTCAGCTGGGGTTAGTTAATCATAGATTTGAACAGAGGGTAGAGTACATATGTGTTGGTTGTCAGGTAGCCCCATATCTGCCATAGATCCAATACAGTGAACTTGTTTCATTTCCTCAAGGGGAATCAGCATACCCCTTATGATCTCTTGATGCTTTTTTACAACCATATCTTCTTTGTAAGATTTCCTAGCAGAAGGTTGATAGGTCTTTGATAGGCAGGGCCTAGTAAACCTGCAAAACTCTGGGCTCCAAATGACTAACACCATCAATGCTAGTTAGGTGCAATAAGAAGTTATGAGGTATTAGTAAGGTAATTTTAGTGTCAACTGCCCTTTGTTCACCCGCTTTAATTACAACCTCTTCTGAAGCATAGAAAGGGATAACCTCGAGGGCGCCCACTGATGGAGGCAACATTTTTTATGCCGTCCTGCCATGGTGTAATGTAGTTTTAAGGCGGAAGAGGAAAACTTGAAGGTGCAAACATAATCCTTTTTATTGAGCTCTTCATTAGACAGAATCAGAGTAACCGCATAGTTAAGCAGGGAGAGATAGCCCTGCTTCATGATAACCCCTTCATATTCGAGCATGAACTGGGTTCCAATGAGTAAATTGTAGGTATTATTGGTCAAAGCCACTGCTGGAGCTGACAAGAGAAGCTTCCCAAACCGTATGGTCAGAGAATATGCTACAATGGTGCGTGTGTTGTTTGGACCTACAGTTCCAAACTCCTGGGTGTAGTTGAGATCAGGGGCCAACATAATTTTCAAAATAGCTTGGATGATACAACGTTCACCTGAGACCCAGTGTCAAGGATAGCTTTAACTTGCACATCTCCTAGACGACCTCCACTTTAGTTAAAGCACCACCCAAGGAGAGGGGGAATATCGAGACCTCTTTTAGATGAAGAGTGGAGGTAAGTCATTTTACTATCACAGAGTATTTTTCCTGGATAGTCTGCAGGGTATGAACGCACTGGGTAAATCGGAGAAATGTGGCAATGAGCTGGTCAGCATCACTAGAAGTGTCAATAATCTCAAGACCCCTTAGTAATTGCTGAAGATAAGTTTGATGAGGGATCTTAGCCCAATTCACTCTCTCTGGGTTCAATTGATCGGGTGCCTCCACTTCACCTGGGGCTCCTAAAACGTAATTACCAACGTCTTCATCATCCCCCTCAGACTCGTCATCAGAGGGGTTATTAATGCAGGTTAAGGAGCCCATAAGAAGGTGGGGTAGGTTCAGGACTTCCTTTATGGAATGATAGGTCCTTGGGTTGCTCCTCCCAATTATTAACTTTTGGGGGAGGCGTTGGATTTATCACAGTTCAAGTTTTGACCTTCAAGGAAGAGTAGTTTTTGATGCCTTAGGGAGACAGGTTTCAGACTATAGTTAGCTGATTTAGAGGTTAGGGTATATCACCGTGGAGGTGGATGCTTTAACTTCAACAGCTATGGGTCGTTTGGTGACTGTGTGCTTCTGTGAAGCAGGCGGTGTAGCTTGTGTGACCTGATAAAGGGGTTTAGGCTTAGGAACCAGTTTTAAGACTACTAGGGAAAGCAGCTCTGAAGAAGAAAGATGAGCAAGGCAAAGGGACAACGGCTTTCACCAGCTGATTTTCTTAAACTGAAGACGAAGGGGAGCACTGCCTCATCACCGCCATTACCAACTGATTATTGTTATGGAAAGAGGAAACAGTGGGTGATGGCAGCTTTATAGGAGCCAGTTTCCAGAGGGAAACAGCCATAGTAGATGCTAAATGGGACGGCTTAGAAGCTTGGCTCATAGCTCCTTGGGTATGGTCAAGCTCATAGATATCTACAACTGCTAATAAAGCCTCCTTAATATCCCATACAGAATTAAATGTAAACTTTACAGAAGAGAGATGCATCGCCAAGGAGGGATGAGATGCCAAGCCAACCAAGATAGACTTAATTTTATCTTCAAGAGGGAGCATTTGTGCAAGCAACAAAGGTTGAGTTTTATTATAGAAGCGCTCAACAAACGAGGTGACTGATTCTCCCTCTTGCAACTTAAGGCACATAAAGGCCTGTTTTTGTCGCTGCAAACTTTGCTTAGAACCAAATTCATCAAGCAGCGCTTTCTTAGCCTCTGCCCAAGTGCTGAGGTTGACCATGGTGGGGACCATTCTTTCTTGTGCTATTTGATTTAAGCAAAAAAGAATGAACCAAATTTTTTGTGGTCAGTGGCTCCTTCCATCGCAGATTCATACACATATAGGAAGGAGGCAATACTGCCCTCACCAGGTATGAACGTGTCTTGCAGAGGGGGTTTTCTTATACTAGGGTATTATAATGAGTGCTGTTCAAGCCATTTAAGGAGAGACAGAGCACTAGCTAGATGGAGTTCAATGGAGGCTAGCTGAGGGTTCATTTCCATTTTTTAATGGTTTTTTGTGGTGTACAGGCTCCCCTGTAGTGATCATCACTTGGATTTTTGGCTTGGAGGGAGACTCGCTGGTTCTTTATGCCTTAATCCAACAATAAATTGAGTGGCTTCTCTCACCACTTGTATAAAAATAGTTGAAATTAATAAATATGAAAAAGGTTTTTACTTTATAGTTTTATTGAGCGCCGCATGGGGGTAAAAGATAGTATATAAGTAATAAATTAATAGGAGTATTTAAAGCGTCAAAGATTTAAGTTCAATAGCTTGGTAAATTCTGAATTAGTTAATATGCGATTTTAGCCTATCAAGGCTTGGAAAACTCACTTCTCTTTGATGGAATGATGGATGGGGAATCATTATTAGTCAAGACATACCCATGAGGTAACGATCAGATATATTTCAGCCAATTCCCATCTGAGAAAATTTTTTACCTTGGAGTGACCCCTGCCACACCTATAAAAGGGGTTGATCCCCGCATAGGTGCTTAAATGGACTTGAGCATTGTTGAGGAAGCACCATCTGATGGATGCCCCATAGTCCACTTTGTGATAAGAGTAATCCGACTATCAGTTACTGAGTTAATTGCCCATAGAGGTTTTAAAATTGTGTTGCCACAATTTTCTGGGTTCCAACGAGAATCAGCCAGGGTCTTTTGGCTGACTAAATCGTTATTATAATTCAATTAAATTTTCTCATTATTGCAGGCTTGTAAATGTCAGAAATTTCCTCTACTAAGTTGAGTTTTACCCACAACATACTTAGTTTGAATCCTAGGAGGCAGATGTCTGACACTGGGGTATCCAGAGAAATCTTATATTATGCTTACAATATGGTATTGATATGGGGTAGAAATTGTGCCCCCTTTAAGTGAGCACCACTATTTATTTTGATGCTTAGGCGTCATATAATAGATGCACAGATCAACACATTTGAAACACTAGATATTGTATGAAAACAGCAGTCTGGAAAATCTTAACAACAAATTTTACTATCAGCAATAAGGTGTTTTTAATCAAATGCAGGAACACACCATAGTATCTGGTGCTGGTGGTAGCTCAGGGGTATTCTATTTCAACTTACTAGTAGACTAAAAATTATCTACTTCAGAAAAAAGACTCCATTTTTAGATGTAATCTCACTCAAATATGCTCTTTCTGCCTAAGTTCTTTTTTAGTACTAGATGTTTCTGCCTAAGTTTTCATTATGCATTTTTGGTTACTAAGCAGCCTTAAGATTGGTAAACTACTGTCGTAATATCCCAATTAAGCCAAGAAAGCGATTGAATAGGGATTGGGTAATTTCAACATAAGATTAATATGCCAGAATAACCAAAATAACAGATGTAATCTAATTACTGGCGGCTGTCCATAATAATTATAAGAAACCCTAATACTGATATTCAATACCAACGTGGAGCCAAAAGCATATTGATGCTGATTAAACTAGGAGGTAAAAAAAAGCCACAGCGTTAATGAACGCCAATTTAAAGGAACAAGAAATGCTTTGGCTGTTATTTTAAGAATTCAATTAGTAGTAGATTGATAAGTGACCAACTTATATAAAAATGTGGGCCTCATGCCCTAACAATTTCTAAAGGCATATCAACCTACTTATTTAAGTATTAGTTGAATAAATATTTAGAAAGATAAAATCTGTGAACTGATGGTTAATAAACCAATTACAACAGGGAATCTATACTTGGTGGCCTGGAAAGGATATCCAGCGTACAAGAACTGTTGGATCCCTTCCAAAGACTGCACCAACTGTTGAGATTTAATCAAAGACTTCCATGCCAGAAACCCTGAGGCATCAGCACCCCCCCACACCCCTGTACCAATGACATTTCAGCCAGCAAGCTTCCCTCGCCACATAAGAACTACGCGCTAGTCCACGCACCAATAGAGGAGTTGAACCTGTTAACTAGGATAAGGTAATGTAAGGATCCCTGCACCACTATTTGGCTGGACAGTCAGGTACACTCCTTTCTAAAAAAGAATGAAATTCCCCCAGAGTATTACTTCTGAAAAGCATAGACCTGGGGCATACACTAATGAGTGGTAGGTGGCTGATGCTCCCCCAGAATATACCAGTTCCAACCCATGACAGTGGGCACCCTAAACCCCCTGTTATCATGAGATCCGCTGAATAGTATATTACAAAAATTGGGGAAATATGCCAACAAGTGCACTCCCTTTCTGCTGAAGTTCTGATCAAATCCCCAAAGGGGGTGAAATTGCAATGCCCAATTAAGGGGGAAACCCCAGAGAAAATGAATCAAAATCTCTTAGGCATATCAGTGTGAGAATTTTGAGAGGGCAAACCCATAAGAGCGTAAACTCAAACACCTGAAAATCTAAAAAAGAATTATAAGTCAAAATGATGGGTGGCCATCCGCCATATCCAATTATGGAAGCCCTAATGCACAAAGGTTGACTTTCAAGTAATAATGGACATATTCTGCCATCATGGGAATATTTGCCAGCGTCTAGGTTGTCATACTAGCAAGTGAGCCCTTTCCCCCTATTTGGGTTTTTCTATATATCTCCAGTGCTCTGCCTACAGTAGATTGCTGGGTTATTATGTAATTTCTTTAACAAAACATTAATTTCTGATAATTCAATTCAGACCAATCTTTAATTTTATAATGTTTAAAATCCTGCCTTTCTTGACAAAACTGCCATGACCAATGGAAAGTTCCCACTCTCAGTTCCATAATAGAAGTCGCCATCTCCTTGTTAATTTTGGTGCTGTCCTCTCTTATTGGAGAAACCCAAGAGGTCCACCCTAAACAACTTGCCTACCAACCCATAACCCTGGGATATGCAGGCACAAATCCCCTCCCAGAACACCAATCAGATCAAATTAAATTGACCTACTGGAGCCAACCCCTGATCAATGAGAATACCATAGAAGAGTTGTATGCACACAATGATGTCAGTGGATTCAAAATGGGGATTCGCCAACCCCCTCTAATATCAGTTGTGAACATAGTTCAACTCTGACACCAAACCCAAGTCAAAATTCAGTGAGTGATCCTCATTTCAAACCCAATGGCTCCCCCACATCCTGTGAGGCAGGGTCAAAATTACTGCTAGTTCCATCCTGATAGTCAGGATCAGATTGAAGTTCATCAATCATTATTTCCTACACCTTACCTTAGCAAATCCTATTTGTGCATCCTCAGAACAGCAATGACATGCGGTCTATGTATGCTATCATGGGTATAGGAGTACCTTGATGGAAGCCAAATCTTTCCTTGGCAAGCTATTTCTGAAAATTGTGCACAGTTGTACTATTTAGCCCCATGTCCTAGCTCCACACCAAACGCATTAACATGAAGCTTTCACAGTTTGTGTTTTCTTATGAGTCTACAAATGGCAAGGCAAATGGGTAGGCTGATGCCTTAAGTTACAATCAGGCATTAGCTCCTTCCTTAAGGAGGAGGACCTCCATAAAACTCATTTATTAATTCCTCCCAGTAATCCTATGTCAATTAAGCAATTTATAAACCTCTCTGTTTCTGGCCTCGCTTCCCTGGAGAACCTGGTCAAGTATAGTACATTCAGAAAGAACTTGTCACATTCTTTGTCTCCAAATATGGCATAATTATCTCCTAGTTCAAATTGAACCAAGAAGATTTAATGATGGGTACCATGTAAAAGATGGCATTGTATGGTTCTAAACCGCTTATGGAATTCTGCTGGACCTCTTTGCTTGTGATAATCAAGTAGCATCATGATGGAATAACCGTGGGGAATCATGGAAAGGATAAATTATGGAGCTTATCCACCATATGCATAAAGTGAAGGAATTTTCCGCACAGGTTGCTAAGTATACCAAGGAGTGACTTGTTTGCAACAAAATGAAACCAATTCGTCAGCCCCTTGCTGGCCTGTTGGTACCTATCCAGAAAGCAGAAGGGCATTAGACTTCACTCTCCGTAGATTTATTGTGTAGTTACCCTTATCTAAGGGGTACGATGCCAACATTTTGGACATAGACCATTTCATCAAGTTTGCTCACTTTATCCCATATCATTCATGATTATGGCATCCCAGATGGCTAATCTTTTTTTCCCAAGTTTCTTCGCTCATGGGGCCCCAGGAGATTATTAGTGACCGTGGACTCCCAGTTCACAACTGTTTTTGGTAAAGAATTTTACAAGACTTTAAGATATGCCTTTGCCATTCAATTGCCTTTCATCCTAAATTTTATAGGAAAACTGAATGAGTGAACCAACATTTCAAACAATTCTTAAGTTGCTACACATCAGCTGATCTTTGGATTGGGCTTCCCACCTTCATATTCATAATTCATCAATAACATCACCCACATTTGTCTATTGGATGTTCTCCTTTCTTTACAACTATGGTTATACCCCTCATTTAACATGGAACCCAGTTGTAGTTCCAAGGGAGAAGCTGTGGTGTGTTTTATAAGTTCATCAAAAAGTCTATCAAGAGGTAACTACCAATTGGGACACAACTATGAAGACATATAAGGAGAAATATAATGGTAGGAGAATGGTTGGGTCAGAGTATAAGGAGGGTGATCTGGTGATTCTTGACACTAGGAATACCTAAAAAAAGCCATGCAAGAGACTGGGATCAAAGAGAATAGAACTTACTATATTTCTAGAAAGGCAGGTCATTGTTGATACCTTGGCATAGAAATGCTCACAAGTGCTTAGTCACAGAATTTCAAAAATATAATAGATGTAAGAGTGCTAAAAACCAGACCACTGTTCAAAAATTTAGGGTTAAAAGTTGACCATAATTTTGCTTAAGCTTAACAACTAAAATGGATAGGATAAATGATGATTTATTAATCTAATGTTGCCCAGTATTTATGGTATTTGGAGGCTAATAATGAGATATATGAGAGAATTATAAGTAGGCAAAAGGTAGCTAGGTTTTAGCTAAATGACAAATTAACCTATCAGAACACTTAAAAATTTTCTCACCCTGATATGGCTTTATTATAGGGGTTTGGTTGACATCAGGGACGATGAATCCATGTGATAATGACTTAACACATTTGATCCAATCAGCCATTTTGAAAATATTTTCATTTCGGCCAAATAAGGGATTTCTTAGCTCTTGATTGGTGATGAAATATTTTAACCCTCCAGAACCATTTTCATGTCTATAAAAGAGGTTTAATTTCTCCTAAGAGGTAGCACCAAATTCAAGTTATTCCAATTGGCAAATTTTTGCATCAGCTCAAATATTCTGCTAAGGGTTTAAAGTAAAATTGTTAAATTGAAACAAACTATTCTGCTAAGATTTAGACTTAGAGTTATAAATTTTATTGGAACCATTTGACCCTGGAACGTTCTTCTCAACTAGTCAGACATCCAATTGTCTGACATTACCCCTTCAAGAATGTTATAAGGAAAAAAGGGGCTTAAAAATCATCCATGTACTCTTTTTATAGTGACTTCAGAGGCAAGAGACTTGATGGAATATTCATCGCCTCTCTTATAAGTGATAACAAAAGGTCCTTCCCAAATGAACCTGAGTTTGACACTTCTGGGAATGATTCAATAGCTATAATATAAAACCAAATTTTATATTTGTAAAGAAGGTAAAGGTTGTCTAAGCTCATTATCTGCTTAACCCTCTTTAGTAAAGGTTTTAGCTAGATTGGTCATAGCATCAGATAATAGCTGAATAATGTGTTGATCTGATCTCTTCATAGCTTTATCAGGATCGCCAGTCCTAGCAGAAAAAACATCTTAAGCTAAAAGAGAAGTTATCCCAGTTCTCAACAATATAAGACATGGAAAGGAAACATTTTAAGTATTAGTTTTAATTAATGATATGCCATAAGCGCACTATGCAAAAATCGATTTCATTGTAGAGGTTTAGAGCTGGCCATTTTTTGTAGTACATAAACTAAGGTTCCGTTCGCCCTCTTTATTTTACTTTTTCAGAAGGGTTATAGGGGCCAAAAAGAGCTGTTTTGCTTTCATGGAGGTAGCTAAGATCTTGACCACTCTATAGGTGAATTTTTTTCTGTTGTCACAGAGTAGAACCTGAGGTTAACATGGTGAGGGAAAATATACTGATGCAGAGAGGTTGTGGTAGCTTTAGCAGTTTGGGCTATGAAAGCAAGTTCGCCCCTTTTGTAAAATGATAATTTCCTAAAATATGTATCAATTCCCACTGATAGTTTGGGGTAGGTGACCTACCACATAAAGTTTATTGTATGGAATGTTTGTTGGGGTTTAGTAGGTTGATAAAATAACTGGTCTTGAAACTATATTTATTATTACAGGTTAGGAAGGCATCTAGGGGTTTTATAAATAATTCTATAATCCCTCTCAGTTCTATTTTCTCATCCACTCATAAGGTTTTCCGCACTTTGCCATGCCTAAGAGTGGAGTGGGCCTCCATGATAGCAGGTACTCATTCTGAAGGTTGAAGATAAGGAAACCGATTTTCCCCTACTATTTTATATAACTTCTTGCTCTCCGCTCTAGTGTTTTGGGAGAGTCATGCTAGCATTTTCTTAAGTGTTCCATCCTCATCGTCCCAAGCATCAGGGGTCATAAGGAGGTCATCCAATCTCTCTTCTTCACCTTTAGCTAAGTGAAGTACTGTCAAGCAATTAAAACCATCAACATTTATACGTTGAGTCCCAGCTCAGTGTTCAATCTTCCTATAATAATGTTATGCTTCAAGGCCCAATGAGCCAGACGTCTGATAGGATATTTCATATTTTCTAACCGTTTTAAGGAGTTGTGGTTGGTAACCACAGTAAAGGTTGTTTCATACAGAGAAGGGGTACTTTTGTTTAACTGCAAGTAAGACATCAAGTTACTCCATTTTCTGTGATGCTATAGTTACTTCAGCTTTTAATAGCATCCTGCTGAAATATGGAACTGGATGATCCACATAGTTATCATCCAATTGAGCCAGGGTGGATCAAATGGCGTATTCAGAGGCATTGGTAAACAAAATGAAAGATTTGGCATAATCTGGATGACATAGGATAGAACGCTCTTAAAATTTATTTAACATCTCAAATGCAGCCTTTTGCCTGAGACCCCAATAAAAAGGGTTTTTCTTAGCCAATAGTCAAATGAGAAGCTCATTGAGTTTGGCAAACTTTGGATGAATTTGATGGTAATACCCCATCATACCCAGAAACACCTGGATATCTTGTAGGTTTTGATGTGGAGTCATTTTTGATATTGCTTTTACCTTATCTTGTAAGGGTTGAATCCCTTTTTGTAAAATAGCATGTCTAAGAAAATCTAATATCTTATAGAAAAACGTATATTTTGTGGGTTTCAACTTAATGTTAGAGTCACAAAGGCGTTTCAAAACAAATTTTAAGTGAGTAAGATACTTTGTTAAAAGTTTTAGAAAAAACTGTCATGACATCAAGATAGACTATCACACATCTTAACTTAAGATCCTGTAAGATATGGTCTCATTGCTTGTTGGAATGATGCGTGTACATTACACAACCCCTGAGGTAGTCAATTGGGCTGAAATAGGCCTTCACTGCAAATGAGAGCACTTTTATCTTGATCTTATGGGAAAAAGTTCATTTGTAGTATCTGCTAGCCAAGTCCATAGCGGAATATCAATTTGTAGTCAGAGAGTTGTGCAAGAGCGTCATCATTGTGAGAGATAAAATATCTATCTTTTTTGTGAGGTTACTTAATTTTTAAGTACATAACTACCTGATGACCTCCGTTTTTCTTTTTATAAGCAAGAGAAGAGATGTCCAAGGGCTTTGGAAGGTACTAGTAATCCAGCATATAGTAATTGTTTGAGCTCTTTCCTCATTTGTTGCTCTTTTGCCTTTGATTTACAATAAGGTTTAGATTGGATAGGACTGGCATCACTAACATCAATTGTGTGGCTTCAATACTTCATATGCTCATAATCGGTATCAAATTCAGAAAAAATATCACTGTAAACATCTAATAAAGAAAAAACTTTCTCAACCTCATCTGGGGTTAGTTAATCTAAAAAGATGAACGTTAGGCAAAGTACATAACAATTTGTCAGTAGGTAGACCCATATACAACATATAACTAGTAAAGTGATTTTTTAAATATTTTTATTAGATCAATAGACCTTATCTAACTCCTGATGTTTTTTATGATAATTTCCTTATTAGTGTATTCCCCAATAGAATATTAGTAGGTCGCTGGTTGGCAGGGTCTAATACACCATGCAAAACTTTAGACTATAAGGACAAACTTCATCATGCTTGTTATGTGTAATATGCAGTTTCTGAGGGATTTGTAAAGTAATTTTTGTGTCAATCAGTTGGTGTTAAGCAGACATAATTTCTATCTCTTTTGACATATAAAAAGGAATACCCTCTAAAGCGTCCACTTATCAGGCAATTTCTTTTTGTTCTGCCCAGACGTTGTTTAATGTAAAAATAATGCAGATTAAGGGTACTCAACCAGGAAAGTATATTCTTCTTATTGATAATTATTGTTTAAAACCAGAGGAACCTCATAATTGAGCAGGAAGAGATAACCCTTCTTCATGTTAATGATTTCATAATACACAATCATAAATTAAGAGCCAATAAGCATATCATAATTATTGTTATCCAAGGCCACAACTGGTGCTTACAGGATAAGCTACTTTTTGAGTGGGTAACGAGTAGTCTGCCCCAATAGCATGAGTATTGTTGAGGTTTGCAGTTCCATACTCTTAATAGTATTTCAAGTTGGGCGCCAACTTGGTTTTCTTGGAACATTTCAAGGAGATCACTTTTATTAGTGAACCAGTGTCAAGGACGGCCATAACCTGTACTTTTTTGGATGATGACCTCTAACTTAGTTATAGTTCCACCATAGTTAGTAGGGAGAGCTAGATCTTCTGTGAGATAATAAGCAGATGTAATTTTTTGAGCTGTCTCAGGATATCTCTCTTTGATGAATTGCAAAGTATGAACATGTTGAATAGGTCAGATTAACAAGGCAATGAGCTGGTTAGCATCAATAGCAGTATCATCAACCTCAGGGCACCCCAAACCTTGTTTGAATAAATTTCTTTAGGTATTTTAGCCTTATTTAATCCACCAGAGTTAACTAATTTGAAATTATGACTTCAGCTGGCTCTTTTAAGACATAGTAATTAACATCTTCATAACCCATTCAGATTCTTCATCAGAGAGGTTACCTATATAACTCAGATAAGCAATAGAATAAGGGGCGGAGTCAGGCACGTCAGATTTGTAAGCTTTATTCTTATATCACACATTGTCAAAATGCCCTTCCTTGTTACAGTGAGTGTATTAGGCGCTCATTTGGCTTTAGCTTTGAATCCTTACTGGTCAAAATCCAGGGTTTCAACACAACTACTTTGTAGTCTCAAGTTTATGGAAATCAGCAACCTCTAACAGAGCCTCCTTGATATTGTGAACATACTGGAAGGAGCATATACTGAAGTAATGTGCATCGTCAAGTAATGATGAGAAGCAATCCAGTATTAATGGCAGAAACAGCATCGTCAAGAGTTAACATCTTAGAAGCTAACAGCAACTGGGTTTTAATGGAGAACTGATCAGCGAAAGCGGCAACCAATTCTTCCTTTTGCATGATAATGCGCATAAAGGCCTGTTTTTCTGCTTAATCTTTGCTTTTAGCTGACTTCATCAATAAGCACTTCCTCAACCTCCACCCAAGTACTAAGTGTGCCCATATGATGAACTACTACTTCTTGGCTCATGTGGCTTAGGAAAGTGAGTATGTGTTTGGCCTTCTGGTGGTCAGTCACTCCTTCCAAGGCAAATTGATAGATATATAGAAAAAAGGCAATGTTACCCTTTCCCAGGGTGAACTTATCCTTAAATTTGGGTTTAAAAGGGGCAAGTTTACTCTCAGTGAGAACATGAACAGCAGGAGCATTGAATTCTGTACTTTATGAGCAAATGTCCATCTGATCAAAATGAACAAGTAAGATAATTAATTTTCTCTTGAATTGTGTCAAGCTTGGTTCATATAGCTTCATAAAGCTCTTTGAGAAGCAGATTTGCATAGAGTCATTCTTGCCTCCATCAGAAGCTTGTGAGTCACAAGTTCATCAACCTGACTCCTAAGCTCCCTAACTTCAAAACGAAGGTTAGATAAAAAAGAACTTAATTTTTGGTGAGCAGCTTCCATCTGGGCTTTAATTAATAGATTGTGGTGTACATAAGCCCCTTTAGTAAGCAGCACTTGCCAAAAGCCTGTCACAGAGATGCTTGCGGGTGCTTTGTCACAGGATTTTAACTTAGAACAGATACTGGAATGCTAAAAAGCCTGAAAGTTGTTCAAAAATTTGGAGTTATAAGTTAACCTCATTTATGCTTAATTTTTAAAAGCTAAAGTGGTAGTATATACTTTATTAATATAATGCCTCCAAGTATTTATGGTAATTGGAGGCTAAAAATGAGATGAACAAGAGAATTTGGGATAGGTGTAAGTTAGCTAGGCTTTAGCTAAATGACAAGTTAACCTATCAGAACTCTCAAAAATCTTTTCACTCCAATATGGTTTAATTAAAGATGTTTGGTCAACAGCAGGGATGATACATCCATGTAGTATTGACTTAATACATTTGAAAAATCAGCCATCTTAGAGATAGTTTCATTATAGTCAAATATAAGATTTCTCGTTCTTGATTGGCAGTTAAAGATTTTCACCCTCTGGAAATCCTTCATGTCTAAGAAGTGGGTTGTTTTCTCTTAAGAGGTATCTCTAAATTCAAGTCAGTGCATTGACAAACTTCTAAATCAGCTTGCTTATTCCGCTGAAGGTTTGAAGTAAAATCATTAACTAGAACCAAACTATTACGCTGAGATTCAGACTTATTACTAATATTATAGGAACCATTTGACACTGGAACATTCTTCTCAACTAGTTGAACATCCAATTGTCTGACAATCATGCCTCTTACCAATTGGATTTGTCACCCACTTTCCAAATCTATGCTACATTTCATGAGAGTAAGTTGACTGTGTTGAGAGACTTACTCCTGAGACCCCAGAGTCATACCTTGTGAATGGGGCACTATAGTGGGAAGTGGAGGGGATTGTGGCATCTTATCATGTAAAAAGAAGGCTAAAATACATGATATCCTGGAAAGGGTTTGATGCCACAAAAAACAGCTGTGTTCTAGCTTTTAATTACAGACATGCCTAAGACTTGATTATAGCGTTATAAAAAGCAGTTCCCTAGGGCTTTTGGTCACATGAATAATCTGGCCATCGTTGCCTTGAAGTTAACTTCAAATCATATAAAATTCTCCTTTGTTGAGGTCCCTGGAGAAGTGATTTATTAAAAGCTGGAGGGTCATGCCATTACTCATGACCTGATTGTTTTAGTAAATTGGAGTCAATTAAGAATGATGTTAATAATGACCAAAGAAAACTAAGTTGGCCGCCCTCCCTGATCTCAACCATACCATGGATCAACTCTAGGTGCAAGCCAGGAAGGTCCAGGTTGGTTTCAAGAAGGCGTGTGATAAGGTTCACGACCATTACATCAATGGCAATAAATATTGCATAATATGTTGTAAATAAGGACGGCTTGTTATGTTTTTTTGGTAGATGATGGTTCAGTTCATTTTTGAAAAATCATATTACCAAAATAGATAACATTCATCTTATTTATAAGTTTCAGGTCTCTACCTACTTACATTATGGGACTACTATTACTGATATTCTCTCATTATTCTATAATTTTATAAGAATCCTGACTTCCTTTATATCTAGGTTTGGTTGATTAGTCTCTCTTTTGTCATCTTACCTATTTTAATAACACTTATATCATGTTTATCTTTATGTGATACCTTTTGTTTCCCTCACAGTCTTCCACCTTATATAGGTATTCTGGGTTATATATATACTATGAAGTTGTTGACCCTGTACAAGGTTTAATTTTTTAATTCTTTTAATAATCATTTCAGGGAGAGTTATAGACACTCTACTGACAGCATACCTTCTGAAGGTTGTCCCATTAACCCCTCTTATCACCACCAAGATGTTGATTAAGATTAAGAGAGTGTGTCAAGAGGGGGTGGTGTATATAATCCTTTGTCCACAGTAACGTCGCAGCTTCCCACCCTGTTAGAAGGCATATCCCCTACTTTGGGTTTGTTGATAGTATAAACCCAGAATACCTATATAAGGTGGAAGACTGTGAGGGAAACAAAAGTAAATAGTTCAAATTAATAAAAAAATTCAAAAACACCTCTCTAACTTTCTTCATACTGCCAGTGAGGGCGTACCTGCCCTATATAGTATCATGTGTGCCAAACCTGATCAGTATAAAATGGGACCGCCCCTTCCTGCCCTAGCCTTGGATGCATCCTGCTATCCATCAAAAAAATTGTAGCTGGCTCACCAGATGGAATTGCGCTGCTAAAAGAAAATTATATTAGTGCAGCCAGTAAGGTTAGATCCAAATCTGGATCAAAAGTGTTATAGCATGTTAATTCAACATAAATGAGTGCAGTAGTGTTCATCAGGGTTAATTCACACCTTCTATACTTCACAGCCACATGGATTTTTAAGACAGCATACCCCACCAGGTCCTGCTGTCAGTCTATCTCTTTATTTTGCTTTACAATAAACAAAAACCCATGAAAATTAAATAAATATAAGATTACTTTATCTACAGGTTAACTATGATACTTATAAGTTACCAAGTTTTCTGATCTACGCAATGACTGGGCCTTAATGGAATTTGTAACTATGCCTTTACCTTCCCTGTGTGTATGTGGGTATTGGTATGGGGACAATTAAGCTTGTCTCCATTTTATATGCACTGTGGCATCACAATATTGCCCTGCTTTTAAAGTTCTCTCCTCCCAGTTATCCAAGTTCTGCAGCATCTATGTAAGTTTTGCCTCTCCTGTTACCAGAGATTCCCCCACCCTGCATGCTGTGCCTAAAGAAACTGTCTTCTTTGGATCTTCTTCAGTCACTCTTACTATCATTTGGTTACTTTTGAGTGTTCTGGTAACCTTTGTGTTTATCACAGACTCTCAGTTTTTCTTTAATAAAAATACAGTTTTGGGGATGACTATACCCTTGGTATTCTGGCTTGATTTTTGGGTGTCTACTCATCCAGACTGTAAGTCCAATTTTAGTCTTATTATCCATTGCCACGACATATTCTATATGCGCTGCAATCTGTTTATTTCAGGTTTAAAATCAATTTATCTTTTTAATACAACACTACCCAGTTGCAAACTTGGAGAAATTTTCACCCCTACCTCTCCCACCCTTGATTTTCCCCATTAAGACCCATGGATGCTCCTATTACAGCCTTCTAGATTGTTGAAGGGGCCTTTGGTATGTTATTTAAACAAATTACTCCCCAATTAATACTAGGGCATCCTTCACAAAAATTAATTTTGTGAAGGATGCCCTAGTATTAATTACCATCCTCTAGGTATCAACAAATCCTACAAATATGGATAATCTTCTTAAAATTAGCTGCTACCCTGACAGCTGCCTATCTTGATTGACCATAGATCCCATTTCAATAATAGGTTGATTGAGGGAATGATGGCCCAGGTACACACCTGGCACTCCATGATAACAGCTTAAAATTCTCAGCGTAATCTTTTAACCAAACAGATGAATAAAATACTGATACACAGCCTGGAACAGAGGTTTACTAACAACCCTGATATATAGCCTGGACGCTTACCCACTATTCTATGGGCATACTGAACTAAGATACACAGCACTACCAAGTATATGCTGTATAAATTACTGTTTGGAGTA